>CM076579.1:598888966-599100959 GCA_034641835.2 Pinus albicaulis | reverse complement strand
TTAAGGAAGAAGCACTGGTTTAGGGGGAGTAGCAGGTTGAATTCTAATGGTTGCATTGTTGGAAATATGACTGCTTATTCTTTGGTCTTGGTGATACTCATGCTCAAATGATGATGATTTGGTACATGGATTATTATGATGAGATTTTGAGCCCTGGGTGCTGATAAGTATCTTTGTGTGGATGAGTTGGATATCGTTTGTTTCAGATCATATAGAGTTTGGTTGCTATGGTTGAGATCTTTTGCTTACATATGTTACTTCATGTTACATCTTGAAGATCATGGTGATTTTGGACCACATGGATGATTGACACATATCTGAAGATGCTGTTCTGATATGATAATCTCTTTTGGAAAGAATGTATTGATGCTGCAAAGGATCTGAAGGCTTGGTTACTAATGGGCTTATGCTACAACCATTGGATGACGCTTGAAGACACAACTACACTAGTCTGTTATATCTGTAGTCCAGGGAAGCAGTCAAATATCTCAGAAAGAAGCTGAACATTGTCTTTTCCTCATAGAGAATCAGATCTGCATAAATTTTAGAAGATGGCTTGGGATACGCGGGTTTCCTGAAACACAGTCGCGTATGTACGCGAGTTAATGCACAGAAAACAGCGTATGCATGATTGCTGACAATTTTTGCTTGGAGTCAGCTCACTTCAGCACAGCTGCAGTGCTGTTTGGTATCTCTGGTGGTGTTTCAGTTCTGTTTCTAATGTTTTGATGAAGATGCCTTGATGATTTGTTGGTGGAAATATTCAGGATGCACAAACTAAGGGGGAGCCTTAGTCATATGAAAAGGATGCATGGATGCACAGATTCAGGGGGAGCATTAGCGCTGCTGAGTATAATGCATTGTTGGCATTATGATGGTTCTGTTATATGATCTCTCTTGAGGTCTTCTTGGTATTGGTCATGAAAAGTCATATTTGTATTTTTTGATGAAAAGGTCATGTTGAGACCCTTGATGTAAAATCTGTAATATTCAGTCATGTATGAACTTGTCAAATTTGTAAACCCACTTGGTTGGGTAGCTGAGTCAATTTTTGTAAACCCACTTGGTTGGGTAGCTGAATTGAAATGTGTAAACCCACTTGATTGGGTACTTGAGTCTCATATGTAAATCCACTTGGTTGGATATTTGATGTAAGTATGAGTCTTTGGTGATAGAAAGAGTCATGTACCTTATTGAAAATTATGTTTGAAGTTTCAGCATGAACTCAGGGGGAGCTTGGCCACTTCAGCACATATCAGATCTGCAGAATGTTTCTTCCACATGAGGAGGAGAGTGTTGGTTTTCGATCCGCCCTTTGCCCTTGATGTCAAAGGGGGAGAGTGACATGGTGTTTGAATGAAGAGAGTGATATGGATGTCACATAGGGAGAGTGACATGGTACCTATCTGATGTGGTAACCAAACACCATCGTGGTTGCCATCAAGTCCAAAGGGGGAGATTGTTGGAAATATGATGCAGGATGTTGTCCTTGATGGCAACCCACTGAATGGAGATGAAGACATGCGACTGATGACATGTGTTGTCCTTGATGGCAAACCACCTGATGAAGTTTTGCTTGACTTGATGGACTTGGTAAATGATGTAAACCTGATGTTTGTTGACAATATGATGCTGAGTGTTGTCTTTGAAAGGCAACCCACTTGATGAAGATGATGACAACTTACTTGATGAAGTTGTGCTTGAGAGAATATGTTCCTGATGAAGAAAATATGATGTATCTACAGTGTGTACAGAAGGCAATGAAGAAAAGAATTCAGAATGTGCTCAAAGCATGATGAAAAGAGTATGTCTCTTTGTATACGCGGATATTCCTAGGTGAAGTCGCGTATGCACGCGGAAAATAACGTGCCAAGTCGCGTATGGGCAAAAGCGCTCAAAAAGTGCAAAACCAAGGGTAACCACCATGGTATTGACCCATTGTATTGGGTAATGATGCGCCTAATTGACCCCGTCCAGGTAGTTTTGGGCTCATGGTATTGTTTTGGCCCATGGTATTGAAAAAGGGGCTCATGGTATTGAAAAAGGATAAACCTATATAAGGAGAACAAATTCATTGTGCATAACATGAGTGTGGGTGCAAGATGTCTGAGCTTGAATGAATACTTCACTCTGAAGTATATCTGAATGGAAAGGGTTACACTTGAATGATAAATCTGAATGTATGATGCACCAATGATGAAGAAGGGGATCTAGATCTGAATTGCTCTTGTATTTGCTAGATCTGATTATGGAAGGCTTAGATCTGGGATGAGGCGAGCATCTAGGCGAACATCTGTCTGAAGCAAAAGGGTAGATCTGAACTGAATATCTGATCTGATGAAGTATGCTGCTCTGTAATGATTGAAGATATATACGCTACTTCGCCGCGGAGGAAGCGCGTATATACGCGGCTTCAGCGAAGAGAAAGCGCGTATGCGCAATAAAATATACACTGAGGTATACGCTGATTTGTGTGGACGGAAGCGCGTATATACGCGACATCAGTGAAGTGAAAGCGCGTATGCAAACTAGGGTTTGCTGAAGCAAGGGGTATGAAATATCTGATCCGTTCTGTGTTTGCCATTCCATCTATGTTGATGTAATCAAGTGGTGATGAATGTTTGTATGGAAACGGTCTCGCTTTGAAAATATGATGAAATGTGGCCTGCAAGTGGTGTTCTGCCAAAGTTGTTGGGATCTCACAGAAATTGATGAAACGTGGTCCACAGAGGTGTGCTTTAAGTCAGAGCCTCGCCGTGGGGGTCGCAGCTCCCCTTCCGTGAGGTCGGCAAACGAGATCGGGGGTCGTAGCTCCCTTCCGTGTGAGGCCGGTAACGAGTCGGGGCTTGGAGTTCCTTCTGTGAGGTCGGTAAATCCAGCACGTGGAGGCTCGCGTACTGTCAAGTTCGCATCAAAGACATATGTTGTAAGATGTTTTCTCTATAATAAAATATTGAAGGCTGAGCAACTGCAGCGGTGGTTTTCTCCCGATTTGGGTTTCCACCAAAAAATCCTGGTGTTCATGTGTGATGCTTTGTGTGATGGTTTATTCTGTTCTTACTGCACATGTTTACTGTTTATTGAACATCTGATGAATGAATGATGGAATAATATAAGTGAAGATTTAATGACAGATCTAGATCTCTGTGTATACGCTTGTTTCATAAAGGGGATCCGCGTATATACGCTAGTTTACTGAAGGAAAGTAGCGTATGGGTTTTAAGGAATGAAAAAGTAAAAAGATTTGATTATGCAGTAAATACTGATTCACCCCCCCCCCCCTCTCAGTATTTTTCCCAACACTTGATAGTATGTGAGGGTTTCAAGACTCAAGGATTCCTAACATCCCTACATAATATTTGAGATCATCAAAATTTGCATCAACGTTTATCATGAAGTCTCATTTTCATCATTCCTTATTCCCATCTATGGAATCCTTTTCAAAACTCTTGTGACATGGCATGGAACATCCTCCAACATGCCCATCACCAATTTCATCCACTAATGTCACTCGGTTAATAGTTAATAGGGGAAACGCCGATATTTCTTCAAACTATTCTTCTATGCATCAAAATTTTACATGGTTAGACTAGACACATTCCTTGATAGTATGAAAGGGTTTCAATACTCAAGGATACTGCACATCCCAGAATAATATTTAAGGTCATCAATTTTTTCATTAACATTCATCATGTAGTCTCATTTTCATTATTTCGCATTCCCATGTAAGAAAGCTTTGATGAATATCTCCTAAAATGTCATGGAATGTCTTCCAACATGCCCATCACCAATATCATCCATCGACGTCACTCGATGAGAAGCGAATGGGGTCGATGTTGATATTTATTCAAACTATTATTGTATAAATAAATAAAAATTCATGGTTAGAATAGATACATTCCTTGAAAGTATGTGAGGCTTTCAAGACTCAAGGATGCCTCACATCTGAGCATAATCTTTGAGATCGTCATTGTTTTCATCATCGTTCATTATTCAGTCTCGTTATCATCATTCCTCATTCTCATCTATATAACCTTTTTCAAAACTCTCTCAAAATTTCATGGAACATCTTCCAACATTCCCATAACTAATTTGATCTGCCAACACTACTCGGTGAGTAGCTAATAGGGGAAGGTTGAAATTTCTTGAAATTGTTCCTTTAAGCATCAAAATTTTACATGGTTAGACTAGGTGCATGAGTTGGCATTATGGGAGGGTTTTAAGACTGAGGGACATCATTCTCATCATCATTTCCATTATAATTGTTTTCATTTCCATATTATTTAGCATTTATTTTTTCTTTTTAGATTCTAGTTTGGCTTCCTATTAGGGATTCAGTGAAATAAGGGTCAATTATGCATGATATATATAGATAAGATATCATAATGATTAAGGGTTAAAGGTGAGATATTTTAGAAGTGTGAGCATAAAATGGTTATGAGTTAATTTTTTTAGAAGTTAAGGAATTTTGTAATTAGGATCATTGGGGGAAGGGGTTTAATGGTTACATGGGTCATAGTTTATACTAGTTGGAAGATAAGAACCAAAGTTATATGGATTTGGTGTATAAACATTATGGGCTATTGGGTCTTATATTAATTCTATGGGGATTAGCATTTTTAAAGGCTGAATATATATATATATATATATATATATAATATGCATTAAATACAGACTTATATGTGACTGGGAATTATAGGGATTAATTGTTATAGAGTGGGTGTTATAGGAAATTTTGTCACATCTCAATCAATAAGACTACAAACAGGATCAATCAACATGCATGAAAACCTTGTCACCATCCCTACACAAATCCCCAGGATTGAATCTCCAAAATCCCTTATTTTTTGGGCTTAATTGCTTCATTTCCATTATTATAAATACCAATGGACCCTGGACCTTTAGTACCTTGTGTTCAATGTAGGTTGCTCCATTCTGCACATGCACTAGTCATTAGTAGGTTGTCGTTTGTTGGGGGTGCGTTGGTTCTAGAAATTTGGGAAAAATAAGAATAATCCCAAAGATTCCTCTTCCAAAATATTCTAGGATTTGTTTCAACCATTTATGAATTGGTACTCTTTATACCACTCGTTCCTCTAGGAGGAGTCCTTTTTCATCTCTTTTCAAACTCCCTAGACATGAAAATATTGTCGAGCACATGTCTTTCCAAACTAGTTAAAGTAAATGGAAATACGTATAGTCAGTATAATTTTAGCCTTCTTTTGGATTGACATAGACTATTTATGAAAAAGGAACACCTTCTTCAAATATGGCTAGGAGGTTCTCTTGAGTATTATTTTCTTCCTTTTTAGACTCAAGAGACTATCCACGAAAAGGAACCTTTGGAGTTTCTTTTTTTGCCTCTTTCTCAAACTCTCTAGAAATGAAAAAGGAATCGAGTTAGACCTTTGTTGGACTCATTAAAACATAAAACAATGATGTAATTACCGAACATGATGGGACAAACCAATCCTTCTCAAATTTCATTAAATATACTTAGATGGATTCATCCGAAGCATGATATTACAAATAAAACATATGTTATCGTCCTCAATCTTATTAAAGAGTAAAGAGGTACTAACAAAAAATGGTTGGGGAAATTGGGAAAATAGCGTACTCCACTAATATATTGCAGTGAGTCACTCTTGAACATGACACCCTTCTAATCCATCTTTGTGGCTATTGCGTTGGGAAATCGGCTTGTCTTTTGGTTCATCACACCATTTCAAAGCCTTTGTTTTTGGTTTTGGACCAATGCTAACAACTCCATTCATTGTCATAGATATGTTCAAGAGAATTCATTCATTTGATATATTTTACAATTTTCTTAAGCCTACAATCCTATCTATTGTTGGAGAGGGATCCCTTAGGACACAATTTCAATAAAAATAGAGTATTTTTGTAATTTTGAGTCGTCTGCATTAAGAATTGCACAGGTTAGGGGATTTGGGGTGATTCAAAGCCCCTTCATGAGTTTTAATGGGCAAAAGGGTGGATCTAGGAGTCTCAAACCATGGTTTTTGGACCTTACTATGAGCGCATGCTAAATTATAAGTATAAGTCTCAATCAAGTCAGATAGGAAAACTTTGTGATGAAGTTTGATGAATGATAGATCTCTGAGATAAGTATGTGTCTTATGTTTGGGTATATAAGACTCCTGCTACCAATGTGCATAGAGACCTTAGTCCTACTATGTGCGGACCTCGCTGGCTATGTGCACGGGTAAAACTGGAGTATTGTAAGGATGTTATGAACTGTGGATGAATGAATTATTGTTTTGGATAATTCTGAGTAGAAAATGCATCTATGATATGTTTCTTATGATTTATGTAATGCGTACTTGTTTAAATGGTTAATATGAATATGAGATGCATAGATCTGTTACTGTAAGATTTGAATAGCACTTTATTAAGACCATTAAGGTATTGCGAAGCCATTGTCTTTGTGTGCATTGGAAAGCCTCTCTAACTTGACCTAGACCTGTTTCCAGATATGAGGACACCCACATCATTTAATTCTCTCTCATGGTGTTGAAACCCAGTTCCATCACCCCCCCATACTATTTCAGGTGAGGCTTTGGCCTGCCCAAGTACGTCACTGCCGAAAGGGCTAGTAGTAAGAGGGTTTTGTTGGTTAATATTAACTTTGAACCTGGGTCAGGACCTCTTAAGCCAACAAATGGTTCCATTGCTGGAACAGGGATCATTTTGAGAGAGACTACGTGATGTGGTGGCCATCAAAGCCTAAGTTTAAAGACTATTTCGAGAAAAAAAATTCAATAATTTTCCATTATGGAAAACAAAAGTAAGAAACTATCTATAGAATATTTGAAACAGAATTATATTTTCATAGAGGTTCATGAGATTTTCTTTGTAACCTTTGCACAATAATTACAAGAGTGGTTATCAAGGTTGGTTGAGTTCCAAACCCGCTAGAAGGATGATAAGGTCATTCAATGTACACCTAATTTGATCCAACATTTAGAGCAAACTAATAACTCCATCACCTGCACTGTAGATCATTGGGTTGAGAGCGTTTTGGGTGGGTTTGTAACAGAATTTTTGGTAGATTAGTTTGTGTCATATTCTGAAGCTAAAAGGAGGTTCTTAAAATGATTGAGAGGTAAATTAATATGCTCTCTACCTTTCCTAATTAATATGATATTGTGTTAAAAGGGTGTTTTGTGAAATCACACTGAGTGAATGACCCCGAATAAGCTAGAAAACACTACGCGTAGCGAAAAGTACTTTCAAGTTAATCAAAGAGGAGAAATATTTGTATATATCCCTCTGAGAAATGCACTTGATAGTGATACAAAGTGCGAGGAGTCTACACACACTGAAGGTAGCCCTCCTGCTACTTTGCAGTCGAATTCACGCAGGGGTAAGACATCTCCTACCCCACCAACACTGCCACAAGAAGGAAATATGGCTGTGCATATGAAGCTACCCACCTTCAAGGGTGTGAGAGACGAGGACATGTATTACAGTATATCATACTCTAAATTGGTTTCTATATGCCCTAAAAAATTCATCAAATTGATGGTCTTTGGTCATGAAAGACTCACTACTTAGATACTAGTTGAAGTGCCCCATTGAGGCATCAACGCACCCCTAGACATTTGTAACTAATTTGCAGAGCATCTACTCCCATGCAATGTTGCGTTGCAGAGGATATAGGCCCACTTTAGAGTGTGTTGGTTGAATGGGAGTGATTGTTTCATTGGATTCTAGGAATCTTCCCAACCTTTACTGACTTATAAAATTGTTCATGCTTTCACCTCATCTAATAACCTCGAATTTGGATACCATGAAGTCATCAACCCTCTTATCCTCCTATTCCCATGAACAATGAAACCTCTTCATCCATTTTTAGGAAATCCATTCAATGATTCATTTATGTCAAACTAGCTTCATCTACATATAAATAGAGAATTGAACATAGTGCACAAGAGAGAAACATTTTTTGTTAAGTAGAGTTATGCTAGTGAGATCAGAGATCTTGGAGTTATAGTGCATGTACTGTGATGTTGCTGGATTGTTGTTATTGGATGTGATGAGGATGGGACTCAAGCTGCATGAGTGAAAGAAAATCAATCAACTAGTTGTACTCTTCCTTCTAATTCATAATAAAGAAATTTGTTCCTTTCATAATCAACATGTCAATGATGTTATATGTGTATTTATGAATTTAATCAATTCAATTTTTTTTAACTTGAATAGACCATATTGTCTTTATGTTGTTTTCTATATTATTTTCACCATGATAGGTATCAATCAAGCAAGATAACTTGGATTGAGAGTGAAAAAAGTGACGGAGGGAAGCGAGGGAAATAAAATATATTACAAGTAGGTTTCTCTCCCTTTATCTATTCATTTTAAGGAAAAGGCCAGATATCTTCCTTTCTATTGTTCTAATTGCACCACCACACTTATGGAAATCATACTTATCTATAGGATTGTATTTCCATAAAACAAATTGGCGACCATACTGTGGATCGATGGATGATCCTTGGTGGGTTTTTCCTTTTACATCAACATCTAGTAGACTTTACCTTCTTTTTTTCAGTCATTTGAATCTGTCTTAGGAAAATTAGTGTTTTTGCTTGATTTTTCAGAGAGTCCTTTGGCACCAATGCATTGCTGGTCTTGAAACAGTGCTCTAAATAACACTACTGTCTTAGGGATAGTGCTCTGCAACACACTGTATCCCACACAGGCATGCATTTCCCCTATGATGAACCAAAATATATCTATTTTTTCTTTTTCCAATTCATGTCAGTGTTTGCTTGCTTATGTTTTGAGTGATTAATTCCCTCTAGAGACCAGTTTTCCTCTACTCTTATTGCCTCACTTTGGATTTATTTGATCAATGTTTCTTTGTGTTTTTTTTATCATTATTGAATAGTTCCAAAGTTAAAATTTAGATTTTATCCATTCATTATTTTCAAAAAGAGGATTTGTCTTTTTAGTCTTTGTTTCTCTTGAAAGTTTTGAGTGATTGTTTGTGCATTGGTTTCTTTTTCGTTCATCTAAACATAAAAAGAAATTGAAAAGAAAAACATGCATTTTCATATAGGTATTATGATTGTTTCATAAGGAATAGTTTATAGAAAATTTTTATTTATATGTGCTCATTGTTGATTGCATACAATATGCTTTCTCCATCCCTAGTAGCTAGTTTTTCATTGTTGAAAATCAATTAGAAACGAATACTTATCAATCTAATTACGTTATAGGAATGTTCAATACATCTCGCAGTGAACCTGAAAGACAAATTGATAATCAATATCGACATAAAATTGATCTGAATTTATCTAAGGAAGGATTGTAACATTAAAAATAACATTTAGAGGTCTAGGCTAGAAGACGTGCTCTGACGTCGTTAAACATAGCAGCAATTGTTAATTTTATGTGATACATTCCAAGTGTGATACCTCATTCCACATACATAAGTATATCAGAACCTATCTAAATACATTCAGGTATATCAGGCGGTGTTATAGAATGAAAAGTATAAGGGGATTCTCTCACTATGCGGTTACGCATTAGACAATGAAAATATAGATTGGGCATCCATGTACCTTCGCATATATTTGGGAGGAAAAATTTAGGTTGGTTACTATCCATAGGTAACCGAGTCAGCCACCTTGTACCTCTGATACACCAACCACAACATTTGGGGATATTTCCTGCATGTACAATAAGTCCTTGGTTTACTAGTGAAGTATATTTCAGTTCACAGTTTCTTGGTAAACCTTTTTCCTAGCATCACCATCTTTTCGTTTATTTTTTTTGTATAAAATCAATAAGAAATTTTGGATTAAGATCAACACCTTCTCCGTCGTTTGCATAGGATAGAGCATAAACTTCCATTATTTCCATAAGCTACTCTTAGTAGACGAAGGCACACTCTTCCTACCGAGTGTGTTACCTCTATAACTCTTGGTGCTACATCCTCTGATATACTAGAGACATATGATCCTTTGAGTACCGAGTCTTGAGTAGTTTCAAATGATCCCGACATTAAGGGAATTTTGAGGTCTAAAATGGGCCTCCCAAGGAAATTATAAAATAACAGTGGAAATAATAAAATAAGATTAGATTACATCATCAAATTTTAGAGGGAAAAATTTAAAAACTATTTTTCAACTCGTATTTTCAACTTATCTCCCTATGGGTTTACTACCATTTCAAGGTGAAACACTCATTGGATGCAGAATTTGATTTCTCATTCAAGGAGTACCCATGTTGCATACATTCAATGGAACCTGCTACATGAAAAATGAGAAATACATGAAAACGTGATCGCAATCACTTTTTTTCATGTATTTATAATTTTCCACGTAGCATGGTCCATCAAAAGTGTGCAACATGAGTAATACATGGACGAGGAATTAAATTTTGCATATAACGAGTACTCCCACATGAAATTTGAGTAAAAAATTAGGGAGATAAGTTGAAAATACGAGTTGAAAAAGTAGTTTTATTATTTTATTATTTTTTAATCTTTTTACATTTTTACTCCAAAAATGGTGAATCATCCCCCATGGATGACATCATCATCTTGCATCCTATTGGTTCTTATAAAGTATATTTTGGTTGTACATTTTTCTTAGGAGGCCCATTTTAGACCTCAAAATTCCCCTAATGGTTTATCTGCTACTGTTGAGACAAAAACTTCATAGTTACTTGAGGACATTGAAATTCAATCCAGTGAAACGATAAATCCTGAACCTAAGCTTGTTGAACTGGAAATTGATCCAGAATTTGATCTCGAAGTTGAACAACAAGAAGTTGTTGCACTGAAGCCATCTAATCCTCAACCATCTGTCACCGTCGATTCTTCCTCTTTACCGCACAGTTTACCGCCTGAAATTTATCTCAGGCTTGACGGTGAATTTCTTCCACCAAGTTTGATTTTTATAGAGGAGGAACTTCAGGAAAAGACAACCCCTTTGACAATGACTTATTTTGCATCGGGGCTTCATCTATTTTAGTATTTTCCTCATTTCACCTACTCTACTTCTCTTGATCCTTATCACTCTCAAGTTACTGCAGACTCATCAGAGTATTTTCTCAGTTATTTAACCATGACAAAGATAGCATCCTAGAATATACCAAATTTTACATCTGTGACAATAGTTATTGTTGCTTCATCTTCGATGTTTCCAATGACACTAGAGGAGCATCTTTAAGGTGGTTCGGTTGTCCCACTAGGTTACTAGGCTTTAAATGGAACCTATTCTGGTCTCTCCTTTAGTACATGGAATTCACCCATGTCATCATATAGAATTCTATCCAATTCATTTATTACGAGTACTGAAAGGCATGACCCTCAATTTCAGGTTGTTCCATTCAATTACCATCCATGTTATCAAGTATCTATTGGATAACAATCATATGAAAGTCAGAGTGTGAAATATCCATATACTCCTTATGTTGGGGGGCCACAAATGTTCTGTCCATATTGCATTAATCTGTTGTATTTAGGTCCATCATATGCTGGAATTCATGTTTTCCAATGGTAGCCTACTTTTCATGTTCAACCGCAAACGGTTGTGTATCAATATCGACCAGTTCGACCTGTTGCATATGTGCCTACTACACCTGCCATTTCTTCTATGGTTGTTGGTCAATCTGCACAAGCAGTTCCTTCCACCCCTAACCCTCAATATTTTGGTCTACAGACTTCGTGTCCCAGTCTGGTGTTCAACAACCATCTATATCAGAAATTTCGCAACCAAAAGCTATTTTACCTTTTTCACATGCTTCGACTGGCCATGTCTATTCACAACTAGGTCCGAATTATCCTGGCAGGAAACCATTTTATCAGATTCCATGGCAGCCACAGCAACCATTCCCATGTTATCAAGCTTATCAAGGTCCTAGTCAACAAATCTACCCCTCTCTGGGTTACCAACAATGTAATCCATTTGTTGGTAGGCAAAGGCCTACTGCTCAAGCGATTCCATCTTATCCTAGCTATGATCAACCCAACCTTAATCGACAGTTACCATTTGTTGCAACATTAGAGTTACCAGTTTTAAATCAACTCACCAATGATCCCATTCATTAATTACCTTGGTGGCTAGTGATCCCACATAAATTACCCTCGGACATTCCCAAATTTAATGGAAGTTCTGGAGAAGACCCATCTACGCATGTCATGACTTATCATTTATGGTGTTCATCAAACTCCTTAAATGATGATTCTATTAGATTGTGTATTTTCTAGTGAACACTTACTGGTATGGACGCGAAGTGGTACATTGAGTTACCATGAGCTTCGTTTAATAATTTTATAGATTTAGCCACTACTTTTTTAACCCACTTCCAGTTACCCATCAGATATGAAACTGGAACGGAACTTTTGACTAGATTTAAACAGACCACTACTACTCATATATCAGATCATATACATGAGTGGCATCGTCATTATCAAACAGTTAAAAAATTTGTTCTTGATCATCTTTTAGTTGAGTGGTTTACTAAGTTGTATTTTCCATCTATTGTTGGAGTTAATGCTTACATTCCATATTTAAGAAGTTGGTTTGTGATGGTTGAGAAATTCTTTCAACCCCTCTCTCTAATTTAGGAATAAGTTGGATCTCAGAAACTCTATTTAATAGAGTAATCTGAATGTAATCATAGTGTGTGAGTGTGTGTGCACATACACCATTTTGTGCATAATATATGATTGTGTTTCTGTAATTGTGTATTTTCGCTATTTCCATCATGGTATCAGAGCACAAGATCAGAGGCATGTGTGTAATTGTGATTTGTTGAGTGGTATTTATTTAATGTGTTTAATACCTTTCCACGTTTCTCAATATTTGATGCGTCATGATTGATGAAGAGTTTGAGAGCGGCCCCTCAATGGGAATAATGGCTTTCTTGAACCCGTAGAAATTTCTAGATCTCGGTGTCTACATGCAAACATTGGAAACAGTGTCTGGCATTTAATGTTTTTTTATTAGGGAAAAGGTATTGAGAGCGACCCTTGTTATCTCTACATCAGACGTGTTTGATGCAAAGCAAGGGAAATTCAGAAGTGTGATGTACAAAGGTTTTTTGCATCAGATGTTTGTGCCTTACATGGATCCAACGCAGGATTGGTATTACAAAGAATTTATGGATGTTGGCGAATTTGATATGGGGTTAAGTGCCATTCTCGGGAATTAATTTATCCCAAATTAATTTATCCACATTTACCAATTCAAAACTTTGTTTACCAAGACACCAACAGAACTTGGGAATTTTTACGAGTTGTAAAAGAGGCATGTCTTGCAAATGCTCACAATACTTTTGATATTTTCAGCAAGCCTTTTAAAGGCTAACAAGTCATATATCGCATAAAAGGACACATTATTATAACATCAAGGATTCAGAGAAGGTTCTTCTAAGTTACAGACTATTATTACATGGATGTATTCTATGCAGGAGCCGATGGAGAACTAGTGCACATATCTAATGCATTCTGAGTTTTTTTTGAAAGGTACGCTGGAGATGCTTCATGGCGTCATATATAAGTGGTGATTCTGAACGTGGTGGCTTTCAAGAGTTTCTTGGTGATATTCATTGGGGTTGATATTCGTTGTCTATCCCATAAAAAATCAAATAGAATTCTTTTTTGTATAAATAAAAAGGTCATTTTGTAACACTGATCCTAGATACATTCTGTATCTAGACACCTTTTCTAGATAACTGGCGAGTACAGTGGTTGGCACCCATGTATCTCAGTGGATGGGAGTTCATCCATAGAATGACTAAGAGTTTATCAATTGCAAAATGTAATCAATTGTTTTTGAAGAGATCAAGTGGCAGTAAGGCTCAATATTGATGGTTGTCCAGATAGTATGGCAGTTGCGGATCTAGGGAAGGATCCCTCATTAGTGGTAGACATGGAAGTAGTTTCCTAATGAGGTTATGTGACAGATTGGGATGCTGTCCGGTAATTGACTTTGGAAGTTCCTTGATTCGGGAGTTGAGGAAGGGAACTCGGGAATCCAACTTGCCAACTACACCTTTCCGAGGGTTATGAGGAAAGTTGATGGAGCATCTACTGATAAGCTTGATTATTTTGCTATTTTCATGTAATGTAATCATTAAGGGGGTATGTTGGAGCGAATGCTTACATTCCATATTTAAGAAGTTGGTTTGTGATGGCTGAGAAATTCTGTCAACCCGTCTCTCTAAATTAGGAATAAGTTGGATCTCAGAAACTCTATTTAATAGAGTAATCTGAATGTAATTAGAGTGTGTGAGTGTGTGTGCACATACACCATTTTGTGCAAAATATATTATTGTGTTTCTGTAATTGTGTATTTTTTTTTTTTTAGCTATTTCCATCATCTATCACCAAGGATGTGGCCAAAGGTGGTGTTGTCACTGAAGAGCAAGGCATTTCTTGTTACCAGTATTTGGATCTAATTTACACTCAGTTTGACATGCTCTACGAAAATATTCCAAACGCACCATGACCAAATTTTACAGTTCCTCCTACTCCATCTGGTCAGGACATTCATGCCAATGATGGTGTGATTGGTTGTGCTAGTGCTCCGACAGCAAGTCGACTATCTGTTCCTACACTTTCTATTTCAACTCAAAACCCTACTAAATATGATTGTGCATCTTCTTTTGAAATCCATGTTGTGTGATATAAAAAAGTAAAAGGTGATAAGTAACCTAGCAACAGGAAGAAGGGGAAAGACAAGAAGAAATCAAATTCACCCCCACGGAAAAATCATCTGATTCATCCAGTTCTTTTTAGAAACCTCGTTACCATTTCTTGATATGTAATGAGGAGAATTTTACTGGAGATTCTCCTCACCACTCGAAAGTCCCAAAAGTTATTAAGACTACTGCTACATCTATAATTTTGAAAATCCTTTTCCAAACCCAAAAATAGAATTGGTTGCTCTGTATCTTGCTTCTAGTTTGCAATTGCTTATGCTATCCGGTACGAAGTCCAAAACTAATGTTTTGGTGTTGAATCAAACTAAAGATTACATTAATCCATTGTCGTCATCCAATGGTCAAGCTATGGATCAACCTACCACTTCGACATCGACCTCATTTGACTCAGATCTACTACCTATCCTTCTAGAGTTGACAATAAAGCCACCGAAGGGAGTATTTCACAAATAGACATCCAACCCTCAAGCTCATGCAGTTCAAAATTATAATTTAGTAGAATAACTTGATTAGTCAAATTTTTCTATGTCAACGCTTGAGGTTCTTTAGAATTGTCCCTCCTAGAAGCAGCCTTTTTTGTCAGCAATTGGTGGAATCGACCCGACAGATTCAAATCTTGTAGTCTTTAATCACAAGTGCTATGTGCCAGAATTACCAGCAAAATTAGAATTCTTGATTCAATTACATGTTTTAAATTTCCTATCAAACTATCATTGATGAAGGCACATCTACTTGTATCATTTCAATGAGTTGCTAGAAGTAACTTGGCTTGCAAAATTTTTCACAATCACCTATGACATTGAAAGGTTTTGACGGTCATACATATAAGCCTTGTGGAATTCTTAATAACATACATGTAGAACTAGGGTGAAAATGAGTTACTAAGTTGATTTCATTGACGGACCCCTCAACTACAATATATTACTTGGAAGACCGTGGGTTTCTGTTATGGATCCGGTAGTATCAACTTACTTTCATATGATCATATTATGCCATAAAGGGAGTATCCCAGCCCATTAATCAATTTTATTTCTTCACCTCTTATTCCCAGGCAACTGGAAGCATTTTTTTGTTCACGGACCCCCACCTTCTCTTCAGAACATTGGTGTACGAATATTTATGCATCATTCCCTAATGGGCACCTTTTCGTTAGCGCTGCCTACAACATTGGAGGAAATCGCTACTATAGAGATCTGTGACATGGTATCCTCCACTTCTTCTAGCTTACGGAAAATAATCAATGATTCTGAAGTAGTTATATTGGATGACCTCATGCAGCTAAGTCGAATTGAGCTAGCATAGAAATCCATTTTCTTGTCTTATGCAGCCAATCCAAATCCATTGTCGTCGACCATTTGGGTTGATCATTCTTCAAATTTTGGTACTTCTTCTGATCAATTTTCGTGCGTATTATCGATAAATGAGATAATTATGGAGTCCATAATGTCAGAAAAATAACCATGGAAATCATCACATCAACGATCCCATCTTCTAGATTACAATGAAGATAATCCATCTGAACTATATCACACTATTGTCATTTATTTCTTGACAAATTCTATTCCTATCCCCGCCGTCATCTAAGAAAAACATATCAAATATTGACGAAACTATTTCTATCGATATTTGGACCAAAATAGGTATTGTAGAAAACATTCATGTCAGTGTGCCTTTTTCTCCATCTCAACTTGATAATAACCGTGCTCTTTTTCATGAATTTAGATATGTATTCACTTCGTCATATGAGGAGATGCCATGTATCAATTCCAACATTGTTGAACATGAGATTAAAATGTATCCTGATGTTAAGCCGGTGTGACAACACCTTCGTCATGTTCACCCTAATAAATGTGTTGCCATTAAAGCAGTGGTTGAAATTTTTTTGCGTGTTGGATTCATTTACTCTGTTCCGCTTATTGATTGGGTATATAACATTGTTCCTGTCATGAATAAACATGGGAAAATTAGAGTGTGTGTCTATTACTGGGATGTTAATCATTCTTGTCTGAAAGACAACTATCCAACTCCATTTATTGACCAAATTATTGATAAATGTGCCAGATGTGAAATATTTTCTTTCATGGATGGATTCTCCGGTTACAATTAGATTATTATTCGCCCATAGGACTAATATAAAATTTCCTTTATCTATCCCTGGGGAAAATTTGGTTATCATAAGATCACTTTGCTTTAAATAACTTTGGGGCCACATTCTATAGGGAAATGAATTGTGATTTTCATGACATGAAGCACATAGCTGAACAATATCTGGATGACTTACCTACACATTCAAAAAAATAGGCTAACCACACTAGCACATTTGGCCCAATTTCTGACGGCCAAAATTTCTCTCTTGTGACTCATAGGTGTCCCCAGAGAAACACTTTTAGGCGGGGAAAAATGTGGTTTCTCCTAAAGTCGTAATTTCCACACTTGAGTTAATTGTCGTAAGAGTGAAATTTTTTCCGAAGTTTCCAAATGGTCGTCACTCTTCACAAGTTACCAACTATACATTTCTATTCCAACGTTAGAAAAATCGTCTCCCCCTTTTGACGAGCCAGAGCATTGCTCTTCTGATATTATAAAATGGGAAAAATCTATCGCAAGACCGATAGTACTAAAACGCCGGAATACCGAAGGTAGTGAAATGTCGGAATATCGATGGGGGTGAAACGTCATAATACCAAAAATGGTGAAACATAGTTAAACATCAGAATATCGATGACAGTGAAACATAGTTAAACGTCAGAATACCGACGGCGGTGAAACATAGTTAGATGTTGGAATACCAATAGTGGTGAAACGTCAGAACACTGATGGTGGTGAAACATAGTGAAATGTCGGAATACCGACGAGGGTGAAATGTCGGAAGACCGATGGTGATGAAACGTCAGAAGACCGATGATAGTGAAATGTCGGAATATCGACGACAACGAACAAACATGTAAAAAAAAAGGTTTTAGACCAATTTGCTATTTCGCTTGAGCGATAAAATTAATTTCACTTGTTATTCTGCTTGAGCATGCTTTCAATCTCCCAACAAGTTGATGACAGTGAGAAATCTCTCAGCCTATAAGGAAAGGATGTTCAACTTATTCTCTCAAATATGACGAACATCAGTGGTATAAGATGCTTGATACATCAATGATGATTAACTCTACAAAACAAAATATCAGACCTTGAAAAAATACTTTTGCATCAGTGACAAAAATCTTCTTATGTCCAATAGAGCATCAAGTCAAACCCTTTATGACCAGCTCCCAAAATCGATCAAAATTGTAACTAAATTTTATTTAAATTTTTACGGGAACTTTTATTAAGTTTGAAAGGCTTTAAGCCTTAGAAAATTATGTATTTGACGACGTTAGAAATATAAGCTTTATGTTCAATGCAAGAGGGGATTGGGCCTTCCAATGAAACCCTTTCGGACCAGGTTTATGCTCACGGTTAGACAGGAATAGGCCTCCAAATAAGACTTTCTCAGATTTTCAAGGCAACAATGTTAGATTTGTGAATTTTATGCTAGATTGGATAAAATTCTGTGGCCTAGAAAAAAATAGGTTCAAAAAGACCTAGCGAATAAGCCCTAAAATTTTTCAAGTGAATTCAGGGTTCTTCAATAAATTTTATTTCCACAAGTTGATAAAAAGAATCACCTCCAAATAATAATTTTTGACAACAAGATGAGCAAGAGTTAGAAAAATTTTAAATTTTAAAGTCTAAATATCCTTGCAGGTAAGGCAATTTTCCAAAAATACCTCAAGCTAAAAACCCCCCAAACAAATTTTTGATTCTTCTACAATTTAAAGGTTTAGGGAATGATAATAAATCAAGACAAAACTACTTCAAAAAGAAACCCTTGCAGCTGCCATCAACACCTTAAATAAAATAAAAATTAAAACCCTGAATTGGATTATATATATTTATCAAGGGTTTGGATGACTTGCAAGGCCTGCAAACAAGCAGATCATAAAATAAACCTTTTAAAAATGAAGCAAATATTTTATGATCTAGATTCTTCCCAAAATTTCGCTTTAAGAGCAGATACTAGCAATCTAGGCTTGCAGGCTCCAGAATTATGGAAAGGTTGTTGGTAATTTAGTTTCTCGATAAAATTAGTAGGTAGGTCAACAGATGAGGAATTCGTACCAAAGTAGATCAGTGAAACCCGTTATCTCATGCTTCGGCTAAAGATATACCCTGAGGAAAATACAACAATATCAGAGCATCTCACCCATCCCAAAATCTCCATCGGTTCAGATGATATATTTTTTCCAGTGAGAAGTTCGAGGAGAACGATGCCAAGGCAATAGACATCTGTATTTACATATAACTTCCCATCCATAGCATATTTTGGTGCCATATACCCACTGCATATTCAAATTCCAATGGAAGGGAAATTTTATGAGTTAAGTAATGATAATGTGGAATTTAGCACCTTAAAATTTTTTTAGGATATTTGAACTGTGGAAAGTTCATAATTCCAAACCTTATGATTCAAAAAAGACCTTGTTAGATTCTGAATAATTTTGGAAAAGAAATAGTTGGAGAAAAATAATAAAAATTTTAATGCCAAGAAAGGATTGCAGAGCTTAATAGTGTACCAGCACTCAGAGACTAGTGGAAAAAATTGAATTAAAGTTCTACAACCATTCATCATCATCCTCCCATTTCACTTCTATTTTATAATATTTAACTCTAATGACAAAGAAAAGGTTGCATGGCATAAAAAAAGTTATAATAATGTATAAGCAATCAAAGACTCATTAAAAAATATGAATTAGAGTTCTACATGCAAGATCATGTCACATACATGCATGGTATCACACTGACAGTAAACAAGAGTCATGCAAGTGAGGTAAGGTCGAATAGGTAGGAATCAATATATAGTAGGAAAAGTCTCATAAGAGTTTCTTTTGAGAAAAAATCAACTACTAAATGGTCATGAAATCAGTGGTACAAACTCACAAAGGAGTTCTGTGTCATGAACTCTATAAATTAATCCACATATTTTCACACTTAGCATGCTAAAAGGCACTGAGAATTACAACAAGCAAGGTATCGGGAGGGTTCCTTTTGAGCAAAAATAAACCATGAAAGGGTCATCAAATCAGTGACACAAACTCAGAATTACGAAGGTCTATCTCATGAACTCTGTAAATGAATTCACATAAATTCACATTTAAGATGCTAAAAGGTACTCAGAATTACATCCTGGACCTATAATTAGCATTTATAAGCCATTGACCATTTAACTTATATGTATAGGTTTTTTAATGCATGCATTGTAATTGTTATTATATTTTGCTAGTGTCTCCTTGGGAGGATTGTATTAAAAACTTATGGAGTTCATCCCTAGAGCAATAAAAAAATAGCACTAAGATGACTAGCATCACCTACCCAGCTCTTGAAAATCTTGCGAAGGAGGCACTTCATTCAACTCTCCATTTCATATTCTTCTATGGGATTCAATGGAATTTGTAGGTGTATCAAAATCACACCAATCCTCCTGTGGCTCCTGTTAGGGTCCCCATAGTTTGCAATATTGACAAGAACAAATGTTGCAGGGCCTACATCAGAACCACTTTGGAATCCTATGATCTAGCCCTCCTGGATTTAAAGAGGAATATCTTTATATAAGTGTTTTCAAATGATATTTATTTATGCTTAGTTATGATATTAGGCTAGTTATGAAGCTCAAGGGAACTTGCTTTGGTTTTGGTTGAGTTGGATATCATCAAAATGAAGGAAGTATTTTGAAGGGTAAAGGTGTGAGTAAGTTGAAAGAATGGTTCAGCAAATAGGATAGGTAAGAGACAATATCAATCCATTGGGCTATGGAGTCACAAAAGGATTTAATTGCACAACAAGTTTCAAGAGTGGTCCATGGGGCAAGTCATCTAAATCAAAGGGTCTCTTTAGATTGACTTTGTGGTATGGAACATTAAAAGTATTGTGAAAGAAGAAAATATAATAACCATTTAACAATCTATTAACTTCACTAAACAAGAAAAGCCTTTCAAAGTAACTATTTGAAGCAGGCCAAAGTATAGGGAAAACCATAGACCTCTTTGGGAAAATGCTTACTAAAGCACACTTTTCAGACAACACTCCAACAATCTAAAAAATTACCTTCAGAAAGAAGAAAACATATAAGATAAATGAAAGAATAGCCTAAGATCAAGTAAGAACTTTGAATCTATCCTGCTTTTGGCATACTCTCAAGGGAAACTTTCAAAATAGCTGTTGAAGACTAAAAAAAGGACAGGGCTAACCCTAAACTTCCTTTACTAGGACTCTACTTAGCATGCAGTGAAAAAATCATTCAAGAACAACATCTTAGGTTTTACTCAGCAAGACATGGGCTCACCAACATTCCTTGACTGTGTTTGCCATCAGTAAATTTTTGTCATAGCAAATGATGGATAAAACAGGTCTTGAGCCTTCAAGATATTATTTTCATAGAAAATTACTCATTCTTGAAGGCTTCTGGTGTTTTCTAACTCAAGAATAATCGTCACTCCTGTTTCCTTCAAAAAATTCCTCAAGAAACCTTGTTAATAAAGGAGACTGTTTTCAGCCATTTTCTCCATCTTTTCACCTTCATAATTTCCTCCAAAATCCCCTTTTTTCCTTCTCATTTGCCGTTCATTTTCCTAAAAATCCTTCTAAAAACCCCTTTTAAACCATGAAAACCCCTTTTTTTGGTTTAAAAAATCCCTATTTTACCTATCAGAAGCCTTTAAAACTCCCAAAAAAGCCTCATTTAGGCCTTTTCCGCTCATAAACAAACATAATGCTTTAAGCCTCTGAGGGCTTAATATTTTCACCTTCTCCACTATAGAACCCTATGCCCATGACCAAGGCCTTAGCCCGATCGCGCATCACTCATCGGCTCTTCAAATTTCTTTTCCCCTTAATTTTTTTGTGCCGATTGGCCAAACTCCCGGTACGATCGCAACTGTCAATCGGGTTTGATCGGACGGCCAAGCGCTTAGCTCTCCACACCAATTCCTAGCCCCTTCTTTCCTTGGCTCCCGGTCCTTTGATCCTCCACGAGACGATGCCCCAGCACCCACATTTAAGCCCCCATCGACATCGGAAAATCGCATCTTTTTCCTTCATCACACTTTTCCTTCCTCCATTGATGTTTCAACCCCCGATAAGATCTCCACCTTCAATCTACCAAGATTAATGGTTGTTAGCAGTCCCCTTCTTATATGTCTCCCGTTGTTCCCATCCTCTTTACCCCCCCCCCCCCCCAACAACAGATCTCCACCATTGATCTGGGAGATCCAACGGTCGTCAAGCGCCTTTCCTTCATGCGTTTTCACAATTCCCAACCCATTTTTTCTCTACTCCTGGTCCTATAATTTTCCCCACAGGACCTGTTCCTCCCCGGGGGCACTTCTCGATACGTCGGTCAACCATTTGGTGCCCTTGTAGTGGACCCTTTTAACTATGGAGATCTCAGATCTAATGGCTGAGGTTTTTTCCAGGGGCACACCCCAAGAATTTTCTTCCGTACCCTCAGTCCACCCCGCAATATGTCTCGACCGTTGATTTATTGTTGATCTAATGGCTATCATGCTACCGCCTTCCATCCCATCTCCCAAACATACCCCCGCTACGTGACAAAATAGGTGATGTCACTGTCGGTCCCACCTCCCACTCCTCCACCGCCCATCCAATCTCTGTCTGCCACCTGGCTTCCACTACATTTTTTGCTCGAGCACCTTCCATTTGTTGTGCTCCCTTGTGGTCGTTAGATCTACACCATTACATCCAATGGCCCACATTCGATTTCGCTTAGAATTTGTTGTCAGGGTTTAACAACCCGAATCTACGTGAAATAGGTAGTTTCGAGGTGGACAGGTGTTGCACCTTGTGTGGTATCGTGTTCAAAACGCGCAAAACCACTTATCATTTGGATGTCGCGTGAAAACCGCCGATGGTTTTCGAAAAACCACTATTATATTTCCACGCCATAATTCGATTTTTAACTCATTTTCTTTGCCTTTTTGCCTCCCTCCACGCATTTCTCCTTCTGCCTCATTGCTCCTTCCACCTCCTTTGAGCCTCTATTAGCAGTTTAGCCCCAAAGTTCGTAGGTTTTACATAACAACTGTGTGTTTGGTTGTAGGTTTTAAAAGGTGGATTATTCATAAAAATCATCCCACAGCTAAGGGAAAAGTGGCACTAGGCCGAGGATCACAATCTTCAAAGCCTAATCGATGCATAAAATAAGCTTTCAAGGTGTAAAATCTAGGTTTTAATCAATGTTTTATGAGCATTGGTCATATAATCAAGGCCTTCCGCATCAAAGAAAACCACCTGTATACTGAAAAGAAAACACAAACAGATAAAGTGAAGACAGAGATTAAAAGGTTAGAGGATGAAGGTTAAAGTCAAAATCCCGAAGATCAAAAGGCTTAAACTAATAAAGTTATGGATAAAGCGCAGTGATTAAAGAAAGAAATAAAGACCGAAATATCAAAGGTTTAAATTGTCATATTAAGGATAAAACACAGTTAAAGATAGATGAAAAGAAGTTTTAAAAGAAGTTCGAGAAGTATTAAAAGGTCAGCAAAGGATAAAGGCAAATAAACAAAGGTTTAAAGAAGTTGTGTAGAAGCAGAAACTGAAAAAGACAACAACAATGATGCATTATGAAGGGAAAAAGAAAAATTAAGCCTTAAAGCACATTTTAATGATAAAATTAAGGAAACTTAGGCTAAATTAGCCTCGGATACATCAAAAGGAGTAGTTATTCCCTTAATATATCAAACTCACACCTTTGGCCTACTTTTTGTCCCAAAGGGAAAATTGCCAGTCATTGCACTAAAGAAGATATTTTAAACTTTCAGGACAATTATTGTAAAGATGAGGATAAAGCCTGAAAGTCAAATTTTTCTCCTACAGTTAAGACAGAGTTATTAGCAGAAAAGAAGTTGCACACATGTTCCTACCTTAGGCCTTGCATGGTTTTTAAAGGCTAGGAATGTATTTACTCTATCATTAATGACATTTTGAACCCTAGAAGAGTTCCACCTCCTCATTTGTAGTATAAATACATCACTGAAACTCATTGTAAATGTTGGATTTTGATGACTGATGCTAGAATAATACATAGTCCTTTGAAGCTCTTGAAGAGAAATTTGATGTCTTGGAACTCATGCATGATTTTATTTTCTTGTTGATGGAGAAGGATTGTTTGCAGGATCCATTGGTTTGGTTGATAGTGAAGTGTTCTTTTGTTTATGTTTTTCTAAGTTTTCCATTATGTTTTCCATCTTGCTATGTTGCAGTAGGACAAATAATTTAGACTAAGAAATGTTTCTAATGGCACCTTAAATTTGTTTGTCCTTCACTACCTTAATGTTTTCTTCTACTTAGATACATTAGAGAAATCATTTATTTATCTCTAACAAGTTCTTAGCTCATCCATTTCTTGAATAATTTAGACCAGTTAGCATCAATTATGATTTATGGTTAGCCCTGCATATTGTTGCCATTGAAATATTATGTTCTTGGTATCATCTCTTTAAAGCAGCTTTGTCTAGGTTTGTCAAAGAGTTCTGTTTAAAATCATGCTCTTTGCCTTTACTTAACTGAAATTTTTTCAAGGAAGCCTTATAGCTGTAACTTTGGATTTTAGAGTTTTCTCTCCTTCTAGGGTTATAGTTACTTGTATATCTTAAATGTTTTTCTGCTCTAGATGATAAAAGCTCTGAAAGTTAAATAATTTTTTTACCTTTCTACATTTTTATCTGAATATTTGTCTTGGTTAATTATCTGTTTTCAGTCTAAAATCAAATGTACTAAGTTATTCTTATGCCTTTTATTCTCTTGTTGTTCTTATCAATTTTCCAACTCCCTCAGTTTACAAGTATATAAAGGATTCTATTTCATCCCTTTATTACTTTGTTATTCTTGATCTTTATATCCATTTCATAAATCCATCATAACCTTAAAAGATCCACCAACCAAGTAAAATTGCCCTGCACATGCTCCTAAAACCATTAATGAACTCATCTGGACCTTGTTAGACTCCATTGCCCAATGAATTAATAGCCTTCCATGTTTCCTATTTAAAAACTATCAAAGTATCATTCCCAACCAAAAAACAATAAAATACCTTGCACTTAACATCTGGCCTAAAAGAAACCTCTTAAAAGCATCGAGCTATATCCTTACAAACATATTGAGAGATCCCTCTCTGAGACTAGGAGGGCTAGATCCTTGAACTCTAAAGCTTGGTTTGATGTTACCCCTATAAATTTTGATCTCAATCAATCTAGAAAATTACGAGGAGCTAACAGGCTAGTTATACTCTATTGAAATCATTCCCAAAGAAAAAATTAGAAGAAAACATAGAGATAAAGCTTATCAGTGAGAAATAGGGTACTTTGCTGTAAATCCTAATCTATATTCGTTGTTCTTTATCAGAGA
The DNA here is from genome assembly GCA_034641835.2 of Pinus albicaulis. Classification (NCBI taxonomy): domain Eukaryota; kingdom Viridiplantae; phylum Streptophyta; class Pinopsida; order Pinales; family Pinaceae; genus Pinus; species Pinus albicaulis. The sequence continues at coordinate 599,075,810 of CM076579.1, read as the reverse complement.
AAGTGGACAGTATGAAAATATAAGAAAAACAAAAATTACAATAAGAAAAACATCACCATTGACATAGAACAGGATCCCATAAATCAACTTGTATATTTGATGTTCAAACCAGTTACAATCTTCAAGTCCAGTAGGTCTTTACAGCTTCAAACTTCTCTTCTCAGCCTATCTTTCTTCAATCACTAACAGAGCTTCAGTAGCTTCAACAACTATTTACATTCAAAAAGTATCCAACCAACATTTACAATGCGCTCCTCTTATGATATTTATAGATGAATTGAGGCGGTGGAGTGAAAGGAAGGTCTAACTATTTAATTAATACAGAGTAAATGCTTCTCGGCCTTTGGGAGGCCTAATGGAGAGGATATCTAATGTCTTAACTCTGTTAATTGATTTTACATTAACTTTCATCTACATCGGTCATTTTTGTTGACTTTTGAGGCTTTTGGTAGCTGGCAATTACTTTATGAGCTATCTTTGGCAAAATATCTCTGACTCTACATTAACCATGTAGGCTTTAACTATGTAGGCTTTGGAGTAAATCGGCCTGTAGGTGGCACTTTTTTGGTTTCTGGGGGATTAATTGCTTCAATGATCTAGCATTTTGAAGCGGTCTTTTGCTGATCCGTCCTAATTTGTCACTTTAAACACTAATATTAACTTTAATTATTCTTTAAGGCTTCATCAGGCCTTCTGGAATCATCTTTGGCTTTATATTGTGTCTTTATCCTTTAGCTGTGGATTAAACTTTTGATCTTCATACTTTGCTTTAATCCTTTAATATTTAATTCTCTTCTGATCTTCACTATTTGGTCTTCATTTCATTGTGGAGAGGTACTTACGCTGGGGGGCTTTACTGAATGACCAGTGTTCATGACGCACTGGCAAAAACTTGGAATTTTTTACCCTTTATCTCGCTTTCAATATTGAATTTGGCCACAGAGGATCGTCATCCTTGGCTATGTCCCTTTGCTAGATTGTGGGACAGCTTTCATAGCTTATCTGCCATTAAACTTGCAACAAACCATCAAAATATTATAAAAACCTGCGAATGGGGCTATAACTACTTCAAAGGGCTCAGCGGAGGGTGAAAAGGAAGTGCGGAAGGAAGAAAATGCATCAAGGGGGAGTTCCATGGCGGAAGGGCGAAGAAACCGAATTTGAAAGAATGTATGGGTGTAGAATTAGTGATAAGCGGTTTTGGGAATACCACCAATGGTATTCGCACGTGATAAAGGTGGTAAGCAGTAATAGGCACAATGGACGCAATAGGGTCAAGAAGATGACATGTATCATCCAAAAGCCACCCATTTCGCTTTGAAAATGCATGACGGAGGGTTGGGTGAAATGGGCGCGAGAATGAATACGAGCCGTTGGATCATGAGGATCAATGGTGGAGATTGAAAGAAAACATGATGAAAAGCCTTTGCGCGGTCGGGTGGGACCAACAAGATGATATAGGAGATTGAGTGATGGTCGTTGGATCTGGATTAGATTGACGGTGGAGATCAACCACAGGGGGATGGAGGGTACAGACGGGTTTATGGGCTGGGTGCCTTCGCAGTGAATATGGACCGTTGGATGAAGATCTTGCGTAGTCAAATGGGTCAACTGTAGGGGCACTCATAGTGTTAATTCGAGCATTGATAGTGCCTACAAGTAGAGAGGAAGACTAGCGATAACCGTTGATCTGGGAGGAATTGATGTTTCAGATCAAATGGGACGATATATAAGGCTGGCAGGGTGGAAGAAAAGGGGGATCAATGCAAGTCGCTGGATCTGGGAGATCCATGGTGTGGATTAACTTAGAGAAGCGGAGATTAAATATGGTGGATGAGGGGTCAGTAATAATTCGATTGAGCGCCAACCGTTGGATCAGGAGGATCAACGGTCGAGATTAATAGCGGGGAAACACAATATAAACATATGGACAGGGAGATGGTGAAATTGCGATGAAGCAAGGACCGTTAGATCGAAAGCAAGATCAATGGTGGAGATGAGATTGGGAAAGCGCATCAGCAGAGGAAAAAGGTTTGGGAAGTGAAAATGGGAATCGCCAAAGTGCGATGTCGTTGGGGAAGGCGAAGTGCATCGGAGCAAGGACCGTTGGATCTGGGAGAGATCAACGGCTAGGATTCCATCGACAAGGGATGATCATCGGCGGGGAAGGGAAGGAATAAGGGAAAGGGCGAAGCCTAATGTGATGCACCGAGCGATGCGATGGCCGATAGAGAATAGAGCGCAGAGTTCGATGGTTGTTGGATCTTGGGGAATGGACGGTCCAGATCTTATCGGAGGACCGACCATCGGAAAAACAGAAAACTTGGAAGTGGGAATGTGGAAAGAGAAATGTGTGATCGTCGATGGGGTTAGCGCTCGGTCACGGGGCTACTTGCACGGCGGGAAAGGGGGATGGGGCTTAAGCGAAAGGGGCTTAAGGCCTAATTTTTTAAAACGAAGGATTTGGACAGAAAATGAAGGGTTTTAAGGGTTTTTGGAGTTTTCGATCGAGGGGAAAAAGGGATTAAAACCTTAATAAAAGGATTTTACGAGGTTTAAAGGGGAATTTTGGGGAAAATAAAGGGTAAAAATGGGGAAAATGGGTGAAATGAAGGGGTTTCTAGAGGGATTTTTCAAAGAAAAATTTGATGGAAAATGGGTCTGAAAATAGTCTCTTTTATAACAGCAGGGTTAATCAGTGAATTTTTGAATGAAGTTTATCATAGGAAAGGATCTTTGGCCAAGGTACACAGCAAGGCTTCAAGAACTCACAATTTTTCTTAAAACTTGTTTCTTGAAGTCAAAAAGACCTGTTTTAGCCATCATTAGTTATGGCAAAATTTTATTGATGACTAACAGTGGCTCCACTTGGGGATGACAGCTCCTTGGAGGTGTCAAGAACCTCAGAAATTTATCTCTGGAATGTACACCTGTGCTTTTCATTTTGACAACATATTTCTTGCTTGATCATGCTGATTTAAAAATATTATCAGTGTTACATCAAACAGAATAATTCATTCCCCAAAAAATTACCTGCACAACATAATTTCCTAACATTTTTTCTTCATAGGGTGCACTTGGACTTGCAAACCTTTTACATCAACATTTTATTCTTTTATTGAAAGTAGGAAAATAATCTAAATCTACCCTTATAACTTCCATGAGTCCAGATTAAACAGTTGGACTAAAAAATTCTCTACCTAATCCACTATCTGTCATGATTAAGTTGTCTGATAGATTTTATTCTCTATATTCTAAAATAGAAATTTAAATACAGTCAAACCAGGATTAAACTATCTAATTTGTTGTAGGACTATCGCATAAAAAAAAGCTGCATATAGACTAAAATTTACAACAAATTGAAATAAAATTGTGAAGGCTTAAGATCTGAAAATTACAAGCATCCTTCTTTCTTTCTTTCAGCTCTGGTTTTGATCTTTTCAGAGTTGAATTCTTCTTTACCTGGTTCAAGTTTCTAGCGTGTTAGAACCAATATTTTTTGTATATTTGTCTCAGGTTTTGATCTAATTAGATCCATTCTTTTTGTTCTTTCTTTGTTCGGTTTTTGAGCTTATTTGAACCAATTCTTCATCAAACTTTACAGGTTCAGGATTTAAGCTTGTTTGAACCTATGTTTTTCTATCCTAATCTAGTCTAATGATAAGACAAGTTTAGATAGTTTGGAAAATCTTATTCACTAACCTATCAGCAGTAAATTGAAATCTATCTAGTCATGATTAGGCTGTATGACTAAATAGCAGTGCTCTCTTTTTCTAGTGGCATTTAAAATTGCGCACTTTCAGATTTTTCTTTTCTTTTTTGGTATGCGGTTGTACCTTTATTCTTTTTCTAATCTTCCCTCTTTTTCTCCTTTTCTATTGTTTTTGTATTTTTTATTTTTTTAAATTCAAAAGTAGTGTTATATATACAATGAACAAAAATCTTTGAAACTAAAATATCAATTAATAGAAATAATGTCTGAGAATCCTGCCATTGACAGGACCTCCAAAATATTCAGCTCCATCCAATTCTTGTAGAAAGAATGCATTGTTTCCAATAGTAGATTGAATAAGATAAGGACCTTGCCATAAACTATCAAATTTTCCATGTTTTCCTTTATCTTCTCTCCTTGAATCCCATTTCAATACTTTTTCACCAATTTTAAAGTCACTTTCCTTGGTTCTTTTTTCAAACAACTTCTTGATGTTTTCTTGTAGTTGTTGTGCTATGATGTATACCTCCTCTCTGGTTTGTTGTAGATGTATAGTGTGGTTTATTTTTCTTTTCATATCATCATCTTCAGACTATACTTCTTGGATCAAATTCATGATTGGCACTCCTAGACTAGTTATAAATATTACATATGTTCCATAAAATAGCTGGTAGGGAGACATTCCAATTGAATTTTTACTTGATAGTCTGTCTGCCCATAATGCATGTACTAGCTTATTGTGCCATGATTTCTTGTTATATTCCAACAACTTCTTGATTATGTTCACCAAACTTTTATTTTAGGATTCTACCAACCCATTACTTTGAGAGTAATAAGCTGTAAAATGACCCAATATAATCTGATATTTATGACATAATTCCACCATCTTTTTAGACCCAAATGCAGCAACATTGTCAGTTATGATCTTTCTAGGACATCCAAATCTAGACAGTATATGGTTTTCAAGGAATGAAATGATAACTGAGCCTGTGGAATTCCTAGAATGGATGACTTCTATCCATTCGGTAAAATAGTCTATTACTGTGAGGATCCATTTTTGTTAGGCAGATGAGGCAGGATGGATTTCCCCAATGAAGTCTGGACTCCACTGCTGAAAAGGAGCTTCAACAGTGATTGGTTGCAGAGGTAAGGGAATTAACTTTCTTTTGCCTTCAAATATTTGGCATTTGTGACAGGAAATAATCATTTTGTGGATATCTTGAAAGAGGGTGGGTCGGTAGTAACCAGCTCTAAGGATTTTGTTAGCAATTGACTTCCAATAGAGGTGGCCTCCACATTCTCCTTCATCAAACTCATGCTTGATCTTATCTTCATCATTCTTAGGCAAACATTTAATCAATAATCCACTACAATTTTTACAATATAAACATTTATTCAAAATGCAGTAATTTATGGCCTTCAACTTCAAGAATCTTGCCTTTGTTTTAGATAAACTAGGAGGGGCATTTAGGTTGAGCAACACATACAAAATATCAGCATACCAAGATGAATTTAGAAAATTATCTTCAATAATTGGAGTTGTCAACTCCTCCTGTTAATCTAATGCATTAAACATGGTTATATCAAGACCTTGAAAGTTGGATTCAGCCATAAGTTTTGTTAGTCCTTGACCCTTTATGAGATTAGTGGGCTTGATTTCTAAGTCATATTCTAAAATTACAGCACTCCACTTTCCTCTTTCTCCATCTGGATCTTGGGTCAATATGTCTTTTACAACTGAATGAGGCACAAATGCTATAATGTGGGAATGTAAAATGTAAACTTTGAAGTATTTTAAGGCTTTGACCAAGAAAAAGGCTTGTTTTTCCATTATATTATACTTCAGATGTGCATCTCTTAATTCCTTACTAAAAAATGCAATAGACTGCTCTTGTCCCTTCAAGTTTTTCTGTAATAGGACAGCAGCCACCGTATGTTCTGATGCAAATGAAAAGATGAAGAAATCCTTTGTAAAATCATGACTAATGAGAACTGGTGTTTTAGTAAGCGCTTGTTTTACCAGTTCAAATGATTTCTTTTCTTCTAAGTTCCATTTAACTCCTTCTTCTCTTTTAAGAATATTTGTCATGTTTCTAAGGAGTTTAGTTGGGTATGAACCTTCTCAAGAAATTAATCTTCCCAATGAAAGATTGAAGTTCCTTGATGTTTCTAGGATGGTTTAATTGCAATATACCATCGATCCTCTTTGGGTCTATCCTTATTCCCTCTTTTGATATGATATGTCCAAGAAGTTTACCTTCTTGGAGACCGAACAATGTTTTGTTTGGATTTAAGGACAACCCATATTTTCTGCATTTTTCAAAGACTTTTCTCAAGTGTATTAGGTGTTCTTCATCTGTTTTAGAATAGAAAGTGATATCATCAAGGTAAATCACAATGAACTAACCTATTTCTTCTGAGAATTCTATATCCATGGCTCTCTGAAATGTGGCACCAGCATTCATTAAACCAAAGGGAATTTTGAAATACATGAAAGTACCGCAAGGAGTAATAAAAGCTATTTTAAGTTGATCATCAGGATGTACCAATATCTGATTGTAACCTAAGAAGCCATCTAGAAAAGAAATTCTTCTAGAACCAACTACCCTTTGTAAGATATGATCCATTTTGGGGAAGGGATAGTTGTCCTTTAATGAGGCTTTGCTTAAGTTTCTAAAGTCAATGCAAAGCCTTATTTCTCCTATTTTCTTCTTAACAGACACAAGATTAGATACCCAGTCTGAATATCTTACTAGGACTATGATTCCAGCATCATACATTTTCCTAATGTCTTTCTCTACCAAAGGTAACTGAACAGGGTTGATTCTGTGCAATTTTTGTCTAAAAGTTTTTTGGTTTTCTTTAGGGGTGTCTTATGCTGGATTATATTTGTATTATATGATTTTAGATCTTCATAATTCTATGCAAAGACATCAAAAAACTCTCTAAATAGCTCAATGTATTTTAGTTTAATGTGAGCTGGCAGTGTCTTGGATAATTTGATCATTTTGGGCTTTTCCTCAATGCCTATGTTGCATTCTTCTACTTTAGCTTCAATAGGTTCCAGTTTTGGCTTTTTGGCAACATCACTCAAGTCAAAAAATTATTCTAATGGGACCAGTCCTTTTGGAAAGCTTTGATTTTTATATTGCAGCACTTCTAAGTCTTCTTTTTCTAAATCTGTGCTATTTTCTGTTGCATGTTTGGGTCTATTAGTTAACAGATTTATTTCAGCAAGCTCAGGAGACTTTTCTTCTTCAAAAAGTGGGTTTTATTTAGTAGGACAGTTTTTTTCGTATCCTGAATCTAAGTCTGGTATTTCAAATTCATTTTTGGACTGTAGGAAGTCTTCTATTTGTTTATCTCCTTCAAAAACTTGCCAGTATTTTTCATTATCCGGGATAGTTGGTCTATATTTTACTTGGATGGTGTATTTTTTTCTTTCATAAGGTCTTAGACAAGTACTAGCAGCAAAGGCTAGTCCATTGGAAAGAATGTTTTGGTTCCTTGGGACAAAGGTAAGTTGGAATTTAGAAAATGATTTTAACAAGTCCATGGCATCATCTCTATAGGCTCTAAGTATGGGATTTTTAGCAGTGTATTCCCCTTTTACTTGCCTAATTATCAACTCTGAATCTCCATGAACTATTATCCTCTTGGCCCCTAAGTTTTTCAATAAATTCAGTGCTAAAAGGAGAGCTTCATACTCTGTTATGTTATTTGTGCACTAAAAGTTTAATCTATAAGAATGACCCTCAGCATGATTGTTTTCAGTGTTGTGTACCCATATGCCTACTCCTACACTAGTTTTAGAGCAACACCCATCAAAACTCATACTCCAAAGAGGACTGTTTCTAGATTTGTCATTTATTTCATTGTTTTCCTCTCTATTTTGCTTGCCTAATCTGTGACTATGTTGTTCCTGTAGGACTGCACTGTGTTTTTCTTTATTTTGTTCCTCAATATTTTCAATATTTTGAGGCTTTATTCTTTGATTTTATTGATTGGTACTATGTTCATGATTGTTTTGATGCTCAAGACATGTGATCTATTTGTTGTGATTTTCTGAATTAGCAAACTATTTTTTAGTTTTCTTCATGTTTTCCTCTTCATCTATGGCTTCCACTATGTTTGGGTATGGAGTGGCCACTATATTGGTTGATGTTTCATTTATTAATCCTTGCACATTAGAAATATCGTCATTATAAAGAATGAATGAGTCAAGGTTAGTATGTATAGAATAGAGAGGGGAGTTTTCTAGTCTTTCTTGACTACTCACCATGTATTTCATGTGTGTTTCCCTATAGAGTCTTCTAAGTTGATTGAAGACAGAGATGGTGGCATAAGTCATATCCATCTGCATAGTACCTTGCAACTTAGCACCCCATGATCTTGAAAGAAGCATGCCATATTTGGGGGGTATATTAGCCACTACAATGTCTATCACTAGGCTTTTGGCTGGAATTTGGGCTAAGTTAACACATAGATCTTTTATTAGGCCTAGGCATTTCACTCTACTTGAATCAAAGGAATATAAATCTTTGTATGGTTTGGTTACCTTAAGGCCTAATATTTCCATTATTACTTTGGGAATGACGTTATGTGATGCCCCTGAATCAAGCATGGAATTGTGTAACATCTTATCATGGATATTCAAACCGATGTAGAATGGAGGGGTAGTTACTTCTTGAAATTTTCCTTCAATATTTGGACCGAACAGAAGCTCTGGTGTATCATCATTCAAGTTAACAGTATCATGAATATCTTCTATGTTCAAGGCTTTTAAAACTTAACATCTATATACATTTTTAGTGACTAACTCAGTGAGTGGGATAGAGATTTTTATTTTGGAAATTTCATTCTCTAGGCTAAAGGGAATCTGATTTTTCAAAATGTTTTATTCAGCCTTGTTAATCACTCCTTTATTAGTGAAATCATTTTTCTGATTTCTACTATTTATAGCAGTCAAAATGGTTTTTTCAGGAGCATTAGCTGAAATGCTAGTGTTGCTAGGGTCACCACTATGTTTGTCTTGAATCTAAGTGTTTTTTCCCTTATTTTGATCAGAACTTTCAGCCATTGTTTTATGATTTTCTGTTGTTTTTTTGGAAGTATTTATAGGGCTATTTTTGGTGGAATTATCAGAGGTTTTATTTTTGGGAGTTTCTGGGTTCTTTTTACTTCTTAGGTCATATTTTTTGGGTGCTCCTATGATGGTATTTTCAAAATCTTGTTCATAGTATTCAGTTTCTAATCTTCTATCATCACAAGGTGTATATAGACCTTGTTTTCTTTCATGGAGGAAATCAGAATCCTCATTGCTTACTCCCAACATGTTTATTTTATCATCCTCTCTTTTTTCATTTGTTTCTCCATCCTCATTAAAATAATTTTCTTGAAAAGGAGGTCTGATCTGTTGATCAGCATCTCTTTGTCTGTTCTGAGGTTGATTTCTCCGAAAGTTCTGATTTTGATTCTAGGATTGGTTTCTATTTTGAGGAGTTGTTTCATTTTCTCTAGATTGAGCTTTTTCATATATGTTGATCCTCTCCATCATTGTCACCATCATCATTTCCATTTTTGAGTTAGATGTGGAATTTGCAGCTTCATCCCTATATGATACCCTCTTCTCTGCTTTGAGTATTGCCCTTCTGGCATTCAGGTTAGCTTCTACACTTACTGCCCCTTTTTGCATGTCTTCTAATGTGAGGGGTTCCCTTTCTCTAAGTTGATAGACCATTTTAGGATCAAATCCACCAGGTAATTTCATTAGAGCAAGGCCTTATGGGGGTTTCATATGGATGGGTAGGGCGTTGTAGACACTATTGAATCTAGTGCAATACTCTCGGACACTCTCTCCAACATTTATTTTAAGATCATTGTATTCTGACAGGATTTGAAAGGGATTTATCTTGACTTCCCATTTTTTTAGGAATAGTTGATGAAAAGCAGGAAGGTCATTGATACTCTTAGGGGTTAAGTTCTTCAACCATTTTCTTGCTTCTCCCCCTAAACTTTGAGAAAACAATCTGAGTTTAATGGTTTCATCATCTTTAAAATTTCTATCAAAATAGTCATTCATCTTTTCCACATGTTGTAAAGCAGTAGTAGAACTATTAGCATCATATAATGGAATCTTGGACTGACAGTCCTATGGAAGAATAGGTAAAGGAAAAGGAAGGATGAAGGGAGCATACCATGTTTCCATGATATGAAGTTGTGGAAAAAATTGGGGGTTTACAGGTGGAGGATGTAGGATAGGAGGGGAATGATGAAGTGGAGTAGTTTGAACAGTGAGTGTATGAGAAACAGAAGTGCTTGGACTAGCAAGAGACTGTTGAGCAGATCTAGGATGAGAGAAACCAAAGTTATGAATGAAATTCAGATCAGGTGGGGTGTTTTCTCTACTATGAGTATGTTCACCACTATGTTGGGGTCAGTGTGGAGGCTCAAAGTCTATCTGATCTATATCAATAAGTGACTTAGTTCTACATGGGTTTCTTATGAATGGTAAGTCAACTTGTGCATCTTACAAAGCTGAGAGATTTTCAGGGATAGAATTAGCTCTATGAATGGGTCTGAAAATAGTTGAGGTCTTGGATTTAGAAGACTTCCTAAGGATAATTTCTAGATTATCAACTATCTCAGGAGGATTTGGGTCAAGATAGGCTCTAGTATGAATTCTTTTAGAAGCCACTATGTTTTGTTTTTTAGACCCAATGATGAGAAAAGTTCAGCCAAGTATGACAATATTTAAAAGGAAAACTAATCTTTTTTGAAAGAAAACTTAATCCTAAAATTCTTCTCAACTGATTTGGTATGATGTTATGGTAAAATTTTTCTAGTGGAGTCTTAGGAAAAACCAGTGGGGTCAGTAGGCCTACTGAATACCAATGGAGTTGTCAGGTGAAGGATTTTTACTTTTTTTCAAGGTTTGGTTGTTGTTCACCATCAATAATCAATGATAACCAGTCTTGGTGACACTTGTCTCTTTTAAGAATAGGGGTTCTTTGAGTTGTGAAGTTATCTATTACTCAATTTTCCCCAGTATGGTCGCCACTATGTTAGGGTTCCCGTAGTTTGTAATACTGGTAAGAAAAAATGCTGCAGGGCCTACATCAGAACCACTTTGTAATCCTAGGATCTAGCCCTTCTGGATTCATAGAGGAATCTCTCTATATAATTTTTTTCAAAAGATATTTCTTTATTCTTAGTTATGATATTAGGCTAGTTATGAAGTTCAAGGGAACTTGTTTTGGTTTTGGTTGGGTAGGATATCATCAAAATGAAGGAAGTACTTTGAAGCGTAAAGGTGTGAGTAAGTTGAAAGAATGGTTCAGTAGATAGGATAGGTAAGAGACAGTATCAATCCATTGGGCTATGGAGTCAGAAAAGGATTTAATTGCGCAACAAGTTTCAAGAGTGGTCGATGGGGCAAGTCATCTATATCAAAGGATCTCTTTAGATTGATTTTTTTGTGTGGAACATTAAAAGTGTTGTGAAAGAAGCAAAGCTAATAAACATTTAAGAATATATTAACTTCACTAAACAAGAAAAGCCTTTCAAGGTAACTGTTTGAAGCAGGCCAAAGGATAGGGCAAACCATAGAACTCTTTGGGAAAACTTTTACTAAAGCACAATTTTAAAACAAAAATCCAGTAATCTAGCAGATTACCTTCAGAAAGAAGAAAACATATAAGATAAACAAAAGAAGAGCCTAAGATCAAGTAAGAACTTTAAATCTATCCTGATTTTGGCATACTCTGAAGGGAAACTTTCAAAATGGTTGTTGAAGACTAAACAAGGGACAGGGCTAACCATAAACTTCCTTGATTAGGACTCTACTTAGCATGCAATGAAAATATCATTCAAGAACAACATCTCAGGTTTTACTCAACAAGACATGGGCTCAACAACATTCCTTGACTGGTTATACTCTATTGAAATCATTCCCAAAGCAACAATTAGAAGAAAACATAGAGATAAAGCTTATCAGTGAGAAATAGGGTACCTTTTACTAAATCCTAATCTATATTTTTTGTTCTTTATCATAGAAAGTGGACAGTATGAAAATATAAGAAAAACAACAATTATAGTAAGAAAAACATCACCATTGACATAGACCAGGATCCCATAAATCAACTTGTATATTTGATGTTCAAACCAGTTACAATCTTCAAGTCCAATAGGTTTTTACAGCTTCAAACTTCTCTTCTTAGCCTTTCTTTCTTCAATCACTAACAGAGCTTCAGTAGCTTCAACAAATATTTACATTCAACAAGTATCCAACCAACATTTACAATGGGATCCTCTTATGATACTTATAGATGAATTGAGAAGGTGGAGTGAAAGGAAGGTCTAACTATTTAATTAATACAGATTAAATGCTTCTCAACCTTTGGGAGGCCTAATGGGGAAGATATATAATGTATTAAATTTGTTAATTGATTTTATATTAACTTTCATCTACTTCTGTCATTTTTGTTGACTTTTGAGGCTTTTGGTAGCTGGCAATTACTTTCTGAGCTGTCTTTGGAAAAATATCTTTGACTGTGCATTAACTATGTAGGATTTGGAGTAAATAGGCCTATAGGTGGCACTTTTTTGGTTTCTGGGGGATTAATTGCTTCAATGATCTGGCATTTTGAAGCAGTATTTTCCTGATCTGTCCTGATTTGTCACTTTAAACACGTATATTAACTTTAATTGTGCTTTAAGGCTTCATCGGGCCTTCTCGAATCATCTTTGGATTTATATTGTGTCTTTATCCTTTAACTGTGGATTAAAATTTTGATCTTCATACTTTTTTTTAATAATTTAATCTTTAATTCTCTTCTGATCTTCACTGTTTGCTCTTCATTTGATTACGGATAGGTACTTGCGCTGGGGGGCTTTACTGAATGACCAGTGTTCATGACGCACTGGCAAAAAATTGAAATTTTTGACCCTTTATGTCCCTTTCAATATTGAATTCGTCCACAGAGGATCGTTATCTTCGTCTATGCCCCTTTGCTGGACTGTGGGACAGCTTTCATAGCTTATCTGCCATTAAACCTGCAACAAACCATCAAAATATTATAAAAACCTACAAATGGGGCTATAACTTCTTTAGAGGGCTCGGTGAAGGGCAAAAGGGCAGTGTAGAAGGAAGAAAATGCATCAAGGAGGGGTTCCATGGCGGAAGGGCAAAGAAACAGAATTTGAAAGAAAGTATGGGTGCATAATTAATGATAAGCGGTTTTGGGAATACCATCAATGGTATTCGCACATGATAAAGGTGGTAAGTCTTAATAGGCGTAATGGATGTGATACAGTCAAGAAGATGACACGTATCATCCAAAAACCACCCATTTCGCATTGAAAACGCATGACAAAGGGATTGGGTGAAATGGGCACGCGTTTAAATACGGGTCGTTGGATTGTGAGGATCAACGGTGGAGATTGAAAGAAAACACAATGAAAAGCCTTTGTGCAGTCGGGTGGGACCGGTAGGATGATATAGGAGATTGAGCGATGGTTGTCAGATCTGGATTAGATTGACGGTGGAAATCAACTGGGGGGATGGAGGGTACAGACAGGTTTCTAGGTCGGGTGCCTCCGCAGTGAATATGGACCGTTGGATGAATATCTTCCAGAGTCAAATGGGTCAATTGCGGGGGCACTCATAGTGTTAATTTGAGCACTGAGAGTGCCTGCGGGTAGAGTGGAAGACTATCCGTGACCATTGATCTGGGAGCAATGGATGGCTGAGATCAAACGGGAGGATATATAAGGTTGGCGAGGTGGAAGAAAAGGGGGATCAATGCAAGCCATTGGATCTGGGAGATCTACAGTGGGGATTAACTCGGCGAAGCAGAGATTAAAGATGGTGGATGAGGGGTTAGTAATAATGCGATTGAGCACCAACCGTTGGATCAGGAGGATCAACGGTCGAGATTGATAGCGGGGAAACGCAATATAAACATATGGACACGGAGATGGTGAAATTGCGATGAAGTGAGGACATCATATTAGAAGCGAGATCAATGGTGGAGATCAGATCAGGAAAGTGCATCAAGGGAGGAAAAACGTTTGGGAAGTGAAAATGGGAATCACCGAAGTGCGATGCCGATGGGGAAGGCGAAGTGTGACGGAGCGAGGACCGTTGGATCTAGGAGAGATCAACGGCTAGGATTCCATCGACGGGGGATGATCATCGGCAGGGAAGGGAAGGAGAAATGGAAAGGGTAAAGCCTGATGCAATGCACTGATGCGATGGAGTGATGCGATGGCTGATAGATAGCGAAGCGCGGAGTGCGATGGACGTTGGATCTTGGGGAATGGACAGTCCAGATCTTATCGGAGGACCGGCCATGGGCGAAACAGAAAACATGGAAGTGGGAACTTGGAAAGAGTGACGTGCGATCGCCGATTGGCTTAGCGCTCAGTCACAAGGCCAGTTGCATGGCAGGAAAAGGGGTTGGGGCTTAAGAGAAAGGGGCTTAAGGCCTGATTTTTTAAAATGAAGGATTTGGACAAAAAATGAAGGTTTTTAAGGGTTTTTGGAGTTTTTGATAGGGGGAAAAAGGATTATAACCTTAATAAAAGTATTTTACAGGGTTTAAAGGGGAATTTTAAGGAAAATAAAGGGTAAAAATAGGAAAAATCGGTGAAATGAAGGGGTTTTTAGAGGGATTTTTCAAAGGAAAATTTGATGGAAAATGGGTTTGAAAAAAGTCTCTTTTATAACAGCAGGGTTACTCAGTGGATTTTTCGTTGAAGTTTATCATAGGAAAGGATCATTGGCCAAGGTACACAGCAAGGCTTCAATAACTCACAATTTTTATTAGAACTTGTTTCTTGAAGACTAAAAGACCTCTTTTAGCCATTATCAGCTATGACAAAATTTTATTGATGGCTAACAGCTCCAATGTCTCTATGGGGCTGCAAATAATTCATTGCAAGTCTCATAGAACATTTCATTCATAACTATCCAATCTAAAAATATAAAAAGCCTAAAAACATAAAAAATGCAGCTACCTTGGTGGAATAGAAGATGGGCATGGGTATATGGCCTCCAAATTCCTAACTTCTCATTCACGTTGTACTTTAACTTCTAAACTTTCATCCCCAGCAACTACTCGTCGTGAAGGATTAAGGTCAAAATACACAAAAAATTAGAAAAAGTCTAGTGAAAATATCTCTAATCGAAGGAAAATATTTGAGAAGACTAGTTCTAATCTAATGACCTTACTAAGACAAACATCAATATAACTGCATAAAATGTACTTGATATACCTATAGAAATATTCATAATTGACATTGTTTTAATCTTCTTTATGAATTTTGCATGTAACCATTTATTGCTGCATAACAGAACATATGAGTGATAGTTCCAGATCCCATAAAAGATCGAGAAATTATGTTTGCATACCCTAGGGCGAAAGCACCATGTGGTCATAGGTACAATGGAATCTTCCTATATATTATGCTTTTTATAATTGTTTCCAACACCCAACAACTAATTACCTTCAAATACAGAGCCATATGTATGCCACAACCAAGATTGATTTTCCTGTAGATGGTCTTGGTCAGCCAAGCCATACAGCAATTGGGCATCTTCAGCAGGAAATAGTCTCACCTAAAAATGAAAACCTGACATCAATATCTATCTTATTGGCCCAAATGACATAGAGTTGGCAAGTGATAAGAAATTCTCTACTGGATTTTTTGCATGAATAGAAGTAGCTTATTTTAGTGCAAACTCCTTTATGAAGCTAAATCCTTCACATCCAATGTTGAGGGCATTGAAAAATGTTTTCACTTCCATAATTTTACAAATACAATGATGTAAGCATAAGATCAAATTCTTGATTTCTATGGATACATATTACAGACTACTCCAAACCAAAAATATACAAATATTGTGCTGCATGATAAAGTTCTGAGGAATGCCCTCTTTTTTAAAAATGCCTCATTTATGCTTATTGTAATTTCCATGTGCATACATATCAGATGGTTATGCCCTCCTTATTCAGGTGTGAGCAAAGAGAAAGGAATAATTATTTTATTTTGTATCTTTTTATTGAACTTATAAGGTAAGTATTAATTTTGGATATCGCTAGTAATGAATGCCATATGAATGTGTTATGAGTAAATTAGTCTTGCTTGCACTGTCTGTTGTGTTTTTGTTATTCTTTATTTACTCAGAATTATTCTTCATTCAGTGATGAAATTACCCCACTGTGATTAGGAAAGTCAGTAGAATGACTCTATCCCAAACTCAAGGAACACAATTTATAGGTGACCTACAAATAAAATAACCAATTTAGGTAAGAGTAGCAAGCTTGTTCACAACATTGGCACAAGATAAATAGCCATCATTCAGATTAATTATTATGTGCCCTAAGTATCAGAATCAATAAATGGGAAATGATAGGAAACATATCTCCTGAAATGGGAACCAGAAGGATCTAGTAAGGACATAGAACTTGGCATAGACTAGTTAAGAAACTGCCATAGAAAACACGAAATTCCAGGATTTTTTTTATGGAAACAGGAGAAGTAAATTCAAATTAAATCTATCATCTATCTATCAAGTTTATCATTTCAATCAAACATAAAATAATGAAATGAAAAACAATGAAGGACCTAAGAGAAAGAAAGTGGAAAGATGGGTTTTATATTTTTTCTTTGCACATATATTATATATTGGCATATGCCTATAATATGTATGCTTATGTCTTGATGATTATTGTCTACATTTGACCCCTAATTCTAGGTATGGCCTAAGGATATTATGGCATAGACATATAGCTTAAAATGAGTGTTTGAGTAGAACAAGGATTTCAAATATTTCCATGTTTAGCCATTTAAAAGTTAAGCAATTGTTGGTACAATCTTAGATGAGTTTTCTCATTCTCTTGATTGTGATAGAAAATATCAAAGAACTAGCATTTGGGTATAAATTTTGATGCCTATAACTTCTTATTGTGATCAAATACATCTCAGATTATCTAAATGATTAGACTTGATAGATGCCAAGTATTCATGAATCATTTCCACATCAAATATTTTGAAGGACTTAGTTATTTTTTCATAGAACCTAATCAATTCACCGAAGGAATTTCTACAATAATAGTGGGACTAGGGTTTTTCTTTTTGTTTTTTAACTAGAAAAGGGAAAATAATTGTTCAATACCAATTATATCTAGAGGTTTCAAAAAAATTTCAAGAAATGGTTTCAACTGTTCTAGAAAATGGTGGAAAACCACTGATGCTATTTTGGGCAAAAAAAAAAATCCCAGATGTATTTTTGATGTTTGAAGGTATTTTATAAATTGAAAATGAATTATGGGCATACAGGATATTGTTTATATAATTCTTAGAGAGATTTTTGGATTACCTTATATTATATGTTGTGAATGCAGTTTTAAGGTCTTTTGGGCAACAATTTCTGTTTCAAGCTCAAATATTGGTTTATTTTCATTGATGACTCCATTATCCGGACTTATGGTTAAACCTCCCTTAATTTTACCACCTTAACAACATATCTCCTGCATATATTCACCATGGAAATCCTAAAGGATAATTGTATCCCATTTCTTGGACGTTCTATTCACTCATTGACGAGATGGCTCCCTATCCCACTATGTTTATTGAAAAAATACAAATAAATATTTTCATGCCGAATAACACCACAATCTACCTCAAAAAATTGTTGTACATGAAACTCTTGTAACCAGAGCCATTTGTATTTCTTCTCTTCACCTCTTAGACAAAGAATGATCCACCTCACTGGAACTCTCCTAAACACATAAGCTTCAATAAATCCCCTGTATTGAAGCTTATTCTCCATAACTTATTAGAAGAATGGATGCATTGGAATCAATTAATGACAAAAGAAAATAGGAATGCATTCTTACTCATGAACCAGGAATTCGTAAGGCATTCCTTGTCACTCTCTCTTTTCAAAATTTCTTGAGAAAGTATCCATAAGAGAGGTCATTGATTGTAGTGCCAAAGACTATGTTGCGCTCATGGATGAAGAAATTTAAGGATTGGGAATTAGAGGACATTCCTCTATATGATCTCCATGAATTAAGAAACAAAATATAACCATTAAGATGAAACTAACTTGAAATATTCAAGAAGTGGAGAGATAAGAAGAGCACACTTATTGTCAGTCATGCTCAATTTTAAAGTATAATGTTTGAGAAACTTGAGAATAACAACATCAAAGGAAAAAAATCCTTTTAAAGTGTCTAGAATTGTTGATTTTATATGTGATCCTCTCCCAGAAATAGTCACACAAATATAATCGATTCTCTCATAGAAGTACATACCAAACATCTGATTCTATTCTCTGGTACATTTCCAAAATAATATTACAAACCTCTTCAACCTTTTCAAGCTAATAATAATAGATATTATAGATGAAAAGTATTTCAAATTCATCTTCAAAGGAATCATATTAAGTGAAAAATATTTAAAACAACAAATAAGAGACATTACATACGCCCAAATGACAAGATATTCTATACTAAACTGGAGAATTTCCTGCAAAATGGTAGTAAAGGAATGAAAACCCCTGCTGTAGGTGATGTTAAAAAAACATTTTATTGTTTTTCCACTACTACAAGGGAGGTATTCTAGAAACAATTCCCAACCTTACAGAGTTTGCAGTCACCTTAAGACTCAATGAGTCTTAAAAGGAAGTGTTTGAGATTATAAAATTCTCCTCAAAGTCTACATTTGGTAGAGACATTAAGTATTTTTAAATGTGCATGAATCCTTTATTACAAAAAAAAAGTATTGAAAAATGGGGTAATTCTTCAGGCTGGTTAGATTGGGATAGTAGCATCGCTAGTGATATAACTGCAATGGTGGACTGAATAATCCTTGACATGTTGTCCTTTTTTGTGTTGAATAAGGAGAATTTTCTTGGTTTTAGTCAGATCCTATCTCCTTTGGCCTTATTTAAAATTATGATTATTAACAATTAGAACTCGATTAATGGTTTTGAAGTACTAACGCTTGATGGTAACACTTATATAGAAGATAGGGAAATAATTCTTCAACAATTCCAATGCTGAAAGGGTTTTTTTTGCTTTAATTAGGGCATGTGGAGAAGGCATTAGTGTAACAAATTAAAATATAGTTTTCATCCCTGATATTACATGGAATCCTTCTCATCATATGTATGACCAACAAGGGAAGAGTGATGTCCAATGGCATACAAAACAATTTTTCATGATCATATGATATTGATGCCATTATTCTAGATTCAATGGAAATAAATTCTAGAGGTGTCAGTGTTACACCTAGTAGTTGTGACACAGTTGTAGGTGGGGGAAATGAGTATATTTTCATGGAGAATGTTAATCAATTGGTTGGGGATATACCCTAATCTATTATGGAAAATAAAAATACCATCCATCACATGCCATATATCATGGAATCCAAGATTCCCATGGATGAAACAAATATTACTTTAATCTCTGATAATGTGCCGATTGTTACCTCACATCGAGTGTCTGATCATGATCCTAGTGGTTGTAAGACTATTGACACTAGATATTTTAGAACAATACACGTGGAACAAACTTCAACAAAAAAAAAAATCAACTTTAGATATGTTGTCACAACCAACGATCTGATGTTGATAAGTTTATGTTTTTTTCTAATGCCTTTTGTGGTTGTTGGTATGAAAGATAATGCTAATGAAAAAACACAGGGGAAAGAGGATACTGATAAAAAATTGTATTTATTGTGGTCTATAACTACCTTAAATTATTTCTATGGAAATTGACTGTCCAAAGATATCTGCTTTCATTAGGTAAACAATTTTGGATACATAATGTGCATAATAGTTAAAGACAACCTACTAATTTCAATTCTAAGCAAATAATATATCTAAAGAATTAGAAAAGATGCCAACACTTAAAGGACTTAAATCTAGTAAGAGGCAAAGCATTGAGCAGATTTCAAGGCTCATAAACATGTTGAAAATATGGACTCTACAAAATTAAATGAGAATAATTACAGGAAATTCCCTAAATTCTTTTGAATACCATATAATACAATTAAGATGTAAATAAAATACAAATAAATGTGATGAAACCAAGGACATGATAGATGTATCTTTTTTAAAATGGAGAGATCCAAGAGAATTATTTAATCCGTTAGCAGAAGAACCATATCCACTATCGGAGAACAATATTCCCATTATGGTAGCTCAATGCACAGTCTAACATTTCAGTTTCAGTGGCATTTTTTTTGTTACAGGTTTCAGTAGCAGAGTTGAGAGTTAGTTTTGGACTTCTACATAGGAAAAGGACAGAGGATGGAATCATATTTTTTCCGCTTACTATTGTCTATTATAATCTATATCCTATCCCTTCAGACCAAGAGTGACCACTGATATCTGTGTGAGAAAATATTGTCCCTCAGTTTACCACTCAGAAACAAATGATATGTAGGCTGTATAAATAACAAACACCAGAAGAACCAGTTAAGATATATTGATATGCATAACCTAAAAAAAAGATTCACATTCATATGTTTCCTCAAAAATTGATTAAATGGGGGCTTTGATTAAATATCCACTCTCTTTAATTTTGTCATCATTCAGATTACTTGCATGATAAACTTATGTCATCATTCATATTTCTTGCATGATAAACTTATGTAATCATTTAGATTACTTGCATGATAAAATTATTAAGGAATATAAATGCTGAGGAGATATGAAACTAAAACCTACCTACATTTTAAATAGGAAGTTTCCTTTTTCAGGAAGATAAACTAGAATGATAAACACATCCCACACTCTCCCATGTAATAATCATTAATATTTGTGTGATACCCCTTCTCTTCTTTAATAAATCCAAAGCGTCATGATTGGAAGTGGAATATAAATTTATAAAAGTGTAAAAAAAATTGGAATCCAAATGTATACAAGTGTAATAAATATGTAAAAGAGGCGCAGACCATGAAATGTAATGCTAGTGTCTATCATTACTCTTTACCATGGGATAAACCAGTTGCAGGGTATGTTTTTGGATGTGCCTATTCGGTTTTCTACATACTTCAGTGCAATTAGCGACTCCATTAAATACAAATCTATCCCAAACTATTCAATCGAATTACCACGGAACCCTTCTTCAGCGGAATTAGCACTCTTCAGTGGAATTAGCATTGAACTGTGTCCCAAACCTAGCAAGGAGAATAGCAGAGAGAAAATAAATTTGAATAGGTCAATTTAGATTTTATAGTAGTCGCCCAATTATATTTTAATAGGTATCCAAATAAATTTATATGGTCTCTTAGGTTTTAACTAAGTTTTATTTTTATGTGAGTAAAAGGAGAGGTCATTTGAGATAGAGGTTATATTTACTGATGTTGAAGTCCAATAAAAATTAATAATGTTAAAAGTAATAATGTTAGTCTAAATAGGGTATTAATAAAAATTATAGTATACCTTTCTAATATAAGTAAGAATGTTCGTATAAAAAGGGAAAAGGGACATAGGAACTATCTATCTATCAACCCTTAAGGGGGTGAAAAATATCTTTAAATATCTGAATAATGTTATCAATAAACTTAATTATGTATATGTAGCCCCTTATTTTTGAGGAAGTTCACTTAGAGCTTAAAAATACCCTATTAGAAGCTAGTGATAGCTTATAAGGCTTTCACATGCGTTGTTAAGAGAGAAATGGGATAAATATATTTTTACTAAAGGAAATAAGGGGTACAATAAAACCAATGTATAACACCTACTCAAATCTCAAAGCATATATCCAAACCATCCAGATGACACACTTCGCTGAGAAACATTATGAAACACCATGGAACAACTCAGATTAAAACTTATAGCCAAACAATTAAGAGTTAGAACAGAATGTTTAAGTGAACACAATAAAAATAGTACACATTGGAAATAATATCATATAAACATGGATCATACATATCCAACTAAATGTGGTATGGAAATGAACTTCTTCCTAAACATAGTGTCCTAGATGGCTAAGGTAAGGTGTCATCAAACCAATGATACATTCGTGAATTATGTATAGATCTAGATACCTTCGATGGAAAATGATCAATGTGACAGGAATAGTAGGGGTTGAGATGACAATAAAATTTTAAAATATACTCTAAAAGCCCATATAGAAAATGGAGTAACCGATCCTATGAAATCCAAATTTTGATATATATATATGATGGGAAATCCTCAAAGTATCTTTGAAGAAATATATCTCATTGAGGTCGAGGTCAAGAAAAGGTATGATGCCTCACTAATTTGGTAGTTGAAGAAGTTTGAATCTTGGTTTGTCAACTTATCCCTAAGTAGGCAAGGCAATATGGAAGGAGGTGACCCCTTTGGAAGAGTTCTAAAGGGGAAGGGAACCTAAGGCCTTATATAAAGATCTAAATCCAAGTACCTCCCTCATAAAAAGTTCCAGACATGTATTTAAATAATGTAGATAACAACCTATCCAAATGTTGATAAAGACAATAGAACATCCCTTCAATCTCATAATAAATGGGGGCATCTATAGATGAGGTGATCCTTTAAATATATCTCCTATATATGGAAACACTAGTAGATGTTATTTAAGAAGAGGGAGGTCATTCTGATTAGCTTCAACTCAACACAAATCTAAACCCACTTTGAATGCATGAAGGGGGGTCTGAAGGGCATCATCCGATGCTCTTGTGTGTATGTGGTTAAATTAAAATTTCCCCTTTCATTTGGATGAAGTATTCCTGGTACAAAATCCATATTATAGTCGAGGCCCTAAAAAGATGAAGTCCAAGTACATTGAATCTAGTGTCTATAAATAACCTTTCCAACAACCTGACACAAACATACAATAATGTCATTTATATTGGAGGCGTAAATCACTTGAATTGTGTTACAAATTTAATCGCTCCCCCACAAAAACGTGCCATGCTTCCTTGTGATGATGCTTAAACCTTATTGGAGAACAACCACACAATGTAAAAGGAATTTAAACAAGATGTAACTTTAATATTTCCACAAATTCATCCTTTGGCTCACTACTCATGGCTAATTTGAGGTTATTCCAAGCACTGAGGTGGATAATATCATTTTATTTTCTATTATCTATAGTATTATACATTGACATAATTGAGTCTATTTAAAAAACAAATTATTTGTATTGAGATTTCACTCCTTGTGCATTAGCGCTAGAGAGGCATTCTCTTTGTGAATGATATATTCATTTCCAACTCCTTATGTGAGAGAGCACTACAGGCTCCATCCCAACATGAAGTGTGGATATTGAGCGACTCAAATCAAGGCTTGGAAAATTATCTATTTTTTTTCCCTCACATGACCTGAACCCCTCGAACGTGTTTTCCTAGGCACCCTCACATGACTCTACCCAACCCACCCTGACCAAGTGGAACATGTTTCCTTGGGCACCCTCACATGGCACAACTCAACCTCATCACCCGCTTGAATGTGTTTCCTTAGCTGCCCACACAAGACCGGACCCGACCCACACGAACGCGTTTCCTTGGGCACCCCCACACAACTCGACCCCAACCCCTCGAAACCCCACCCCCCCGACCCACCCGAACGCGTTTTCCTGGGTGTCGTCACACCACACGACCGGACCTGACCCTACCAGGCCCGCCCTAATGCATTTACTTTGCAAGCCTCACAAAACATGACCAGACCCGACCTGACATAACAATGGTAGTCACAACTTAGCATTTTTTATACAACCACCCTCATACAGCCCGACCCAACCCGACACACCCAAACGTCGAAGGAACGAGGGAGAAAATGGAAAATGGGTCGCACGAACATGTAGTATAAGGCACACAGGTGCTCAGTACAACTTAGAAATTTTGATACGGCTGCCTCTCACAAGCCGACCTGACCCGACCCGCCTGAACACATTTCCTTGGGTGCCCTCAAATGACCCAACATGACCAAACACGACCTGACCCTACGAGACATGTACCTTGGGTAGCCTCTCATGTCCCGACCCGACCCGAGCCACTTAAACGCATTTCCTTGGGCACCCTCATAGTACGACACAGCCTGACACAACTCGCCCAAATGAGTTTTTCTTGGCGCCCTCACACGGCTCAACCCGACCTACCCCGACCCACCCGAATGTGTTTCCTTAGGCAGCCTCACATGACACAACCCGACTCGACCCGCCTGAACACATTTCTTTACGTTCCCTCACACGACATGACATGACCAGCAATTCATTTCTTTGGGTGCCATCACATGACCCAACACGACCTGACCCTCCTAAATGCGTTTTTCTAGGTGCCCTCACACGACATGACCCACCCAAACACGTTTCCTTTGGTGTCCTCACACAAAATGTAATGTTCCCAAATTAGCATAAAGCTAATTGGAACATTAATTTTGACTATTTCAGCTAGGAGGGGAATAAAATGGGCAAGGAGACCCATTCATGAATAAAATATCAATAAAATACCTCATGAAATGAAAGAGAAGCATCATTAGAGCTAGTCTTGCACACCCATGTGTGAAAGTGGATAATTGCAAGGAGGATAGGTCATGTTGACCAAGTCAAACTACGCAATAGATGGAGGTGTGGCTTGCTTGGGAATCCAACACAATTGCTTAAGGGAGAAGAAACCCTAATGTGCGGGGTCCATGGCCAAGGAGCCTTCATTGGCATAAAAGGAGGAAAAAGAAACTATTTGCTCATTTATGGATATTTCAAATTGCTTGCTATCTTCAGTTGCTTAACTAAGATAGCTATGTTGTTTAGCACAAGGGAACTCCTGTTTAGGATTCCCTCCTTCTTGAGAAGCCTATTGAAGGTTTATTCTTCAACTTCTCCACATTCTAGTTCAAGGCCAAAGCATTTCCCTTCAGTACAACATTTTCAGCAGTGCAGGGAACATTGTGTTGCTGGGTTGCAGTGGAGGTTTCCATAGCATCACTTCCGGAGCTCTGATTTTAGAGGGGAGAGCTTCTTTTCATCCACGAGGCCAATAGAGGATATTTTAGATCCATTTTATATATTTTTTCATCAGGCCTAGCTCCTCTCATCATTCACAGCGCAGTCCCTTCCTTTGACTGTGTTATTTCTGAGCAGAACTGCAGTGGGGATTGCACCACTAGTTTGGAGGGAGAGAGCTTCAGGGATTGTATCAGCCTATCTCTTGAAAGATCCATTGGAGGAGATATATTCAGAACATGCAGCATCTTTTTCCATCTCCATCCATTTTCTGAGTTGCACTCCTATTCCAGTTTAGAGGCAGCAACTTCGACATTTTGCCTTTTTCTACATTTCAGCCAATCCTTCCAAGGATTGATGTATTATTGATTTTAGGGCTTGATATCTTACTCCCCCAAATTCCTTTGAGCTTTATACTTCCATATCCATGTATTGACATTGCATATGTATTAGTACCATCTATTGACTGCGTAGTTTTAGTCACAAGAATTCTTGTGTAGCAGTATTGTGATATGCTTCCATATGCATGCCATTGAGGGGTTTTTTTCCCATATTGAGTGAGTGATTCTTCAAGTATTTGTATATTTATTTCTGCTATATATATTCAGTGACTATTTGTAGTTTCATGCACATTGGCTCTCTCATATAACGCTGTTATGATAGTACATGTTCATTTGTTGATGCAGCCCTCTTCATTTGGAATTTTTTGAAGATAAATAGGCAAAGGAGACTTGTCTTAAGCTCCTAGAGACATTTTTTTTTAGCCCACTCTTGGATTTCAGCTCTAGATAGATATATTTAAAGGATCCTAGACCAGGGATCAAATCTTGCTGCCTCCATTCATGGGAAATGTGTTTTTGAAGCTTGGGTTGCTATCCATTCCTACTAGGAAATTTCACATATCTGTAGATAGAGTCTGCAAAGGGCCAGCAAGCCTTCGGATCTCACCCTTCATTAGAAGGTGACATATCTGGTAAATTCCCCCGCAGTCCATCTCTGGCACAGACTTGTGATATTTCTAAAAAAGGAATATTACAGTGGTATCAAATCTCCTTTCTTGGCTCAGCCTGTGGCTTTCAAAGCCCAAGAAAGAAAGAGAACAAAAGATGAAGAGGATGAGATTGATATCATCCATTTTTGAAAAGAAGAAGAACCTCCCTAAGGAGGAAGAGAACAAAAAAGGAAGACCCCTGCACTTCCTATTCTCATCTAGAAGAAGACAAGAAGACCAGTAGGAGAGAGAATCCATCTCTTGGAAGAAGGAAGGAGGATAAGCTCACAAGGCTTTGTCCTAAATCTGCTCGAAGAATTCATGGAGGTCTGAAGGAGACAAGGGAGGAGATGGATGGAGCATCTCCAAAGGGTTTTTATTCCAGGACAAACTCTAGAGTTGCACATAGTGGGAGTGAGCATGCAACCACACACCATGATGACCAATGCAATCCTATGTCCAGTAGTGACGTAACTAATATGAAAGAAGAAGGAGGAGTGACCAAGGAGATGAATAAGTAGCATGATAGATCCATTCTCTCAATTTTTGATGGGTCACTTACAGTTTTAGGCAAAGATTGGATGGAGGGGCTAGACTCCATTTTGTAGCAACAAAACATTTTTGAAGAAGAAGCAACCACATTTGCAGCGCTGCACTGGAGAGGTAAGGCTTACACCTGGAGGAATTTTGAATCCTTTCCTTTTAAAAATGCACATGTTTTATCTTGTGCATTAGAAAAGAGATTTGATGGAAGGATTCATAAAACACATGTGGAGGAACAACTCAAAACAAAACCCTACACATGATGGATGAAACTTGGGACTCCACTCTACTTCATACAGCCATAAGGGAGGTTGGTACCTTACATCATACCTTACTGGAGGAAATATTTTCATCATATACATTTGAGTAGGGAAGCATGAGGGTCTCTTTCCCAAAGGAGGACCCCATTATTTTTAGGTTTCCCACCCATGAGGAGGAGATTGGGAGAAACAGCACTGGCACAACTAGAGAGTATTTAGTACCTCATGCAGAGGAAGGTGGAGCCCTTGCTCCAAGTGGAGGGATTCTTGCATAATTGTAAGAGGGACCCCAAGATCTCATGTATAGAGATCAAGGCACAACACATGATCCATCTGTGCCATTGATGAGGAGGTGTGGAAACTTGGGGACACAAGGAGAAGTTAAGGGGAAGAGTCAGCATCGGTTGATGAGGAGTAATTACCCTTACTCATTTTTAGAGTTTGATGCACCATGGAGGGAGACTAGATTGCGCAGTGAGGGCATGGACACATCTGCCCATTCATATATATAGTCTACCTTTGATGATGATGTCTCACTAGATGGAGACATTATACCGACAAAACCACTGGATCAGTAGAGGAGGAGGGATGCCTCACATTTTTGGGCACCATTCATTGAATTCATAGAGGTGGAGACCTTGGGAGAGCTTGATACAGCTCAGGGAGCTTTGGGTAGCTGCAGGAAGAAGAGGAGTTTTCTCTCATCATCACTATTTCGCACTCCCATTTCAGGTTTTGCGCTGAGGCAGAAACATCAGAGGGAGGACGGAAATCTTCCCACTTATATCTTTGGCATGGGAGATGTCAAAGAAGGAAGAAACCATATGAAAGTGAGTCTACATGGAGGATCATCAGCACTGTCATTATGGAGGATGGATCCACATTGGAGCTCCCAATTTTGGGTGGAGTATTCCCGGGATATTTTTACCTGCATGGTGTTAGGTGACTAGTTGCATGAGGAGGGGACACATCAGCACATGGGGAGATGCATAAGTCTTGTAGATGTAGGGGAGGCACATCCATATTTGGGAGAGCTAGCACAACCATTCATTCTCTCATTGAGGATGGGAGGAGGCATATCCATGAGCTACTCCACTTACATGAGCAGAGAAGATGGTAAGAATGTTAGTCATATACATTATGATTTTTATCTTGCATGTATACTTCCTTTGACCATCTCTGTGCAGGACATTTCTACAAGAAGGGGCATTCCTTTTCTTAGGCTTCATGGGTCATTGGAGACCACAAACAAGGTTGATGAACATCCCCTAGGGAGACTTGGGGAATAGCTATTTGTTGGAGGTCATGATCACTTTGTATCCTACATTGTCCCTTCCCTCCAAACACATGAGGAGAATGGGGCACCACACAGGTGGTTGGGAAACCACAATATTTTACATTCTATATTGCAGTTGGGGATCAAGCTGCGTTGGCTACACATGAGGAACCATAGCGCCACTCACTTGCTACACATGGCAGCCAGCATGATGCTTATCTTGGCTCCTTATGCTGCTACTCCTATTCTTATAAGGAGCATGATCAGGAGAGAGACACCTTGGTTGGGTGTGTCCCTTGAGGGTTGAGGATCCCTCTCTTTTTGCAGTGCATGATCTAAGAGGAGCATGATAGTTGCGATGGCCACCATTCTAGGACAGTCATTATTTTATGAGGTGAGCCATATGATGGACATGATGCCATATGAGGGTGACTACCAACTCATCACATGTGGAGATGTTTGGGCTAGCATGATTTGCAACAATGGGGGAGAGGCCTTTGGAGGCCCAACCTTCATCTTGCCACTTGATGGAAACGTTATTGTAGCCCAGGATCAGTAGACACCTTACACTTATCTTATGTGGAGAGGTAGACAGCATGGGATAGACTATGTGGTATACCATGAGCAGATTTTCATCCCACCTACTTTGCCGAAGCCAAACGTGGATGACAGATTTCAGGAGTTGCCTAGTTGAGAGGTGACTCAATTTGCATGGCACATAGCTTGGGGATGGATGGACCATATGGGAATGATAATTTTCCCTACACTATAGACTCCATACTCCGAGAGGACCTTTAGACATCACTCTGTTACCCTCTTGAGTATTTCACCATTGCATGATGGCAGCTTGGCAGCTGAATTGCATACTTGGGAGGGACATTGTGAGGACTTGATTGATGAAATGGAACTTGATACTTGGAGGCGGGCATCATACATGGGTGCTACAGGGAAAGGAGAAGGAATAATTCAGTTCTAACCTCACACTTGCTTGAGGACAAGCAATATTTTGGAGGGGAGGACTGTAATGTTCCCAAATTAGCATAAAGCTAATTGGAACATTAATTTTGACTATTTCAGCTAGGAGGAGAATAAAATGGGCAAGGAGACCCATTCATGAATAAAATATCAATAAAATCCTTCATGAAATGAAACAAGAGCATCATTAGAGTTAGTCTTGCACACCCATGTGTGAAAGGGGATAAATGCAAGGAGGCTAGGTCATGTTGACCAAGTCAAACTACACAATAGATGGAGGTGTGGCTTGCCTGGGAAGCCAATGCAATTTCTTTAGGAGGAAGAAACCCTAATGTGTGGGGTCCATGGCCAAGGATCCTTCATTGGCATAAAAGGAGGAAAAAGCAACCATTTTCTCATTCATGGATATTTCGAATTGCTTGCTCTCTTTAGTTGCTTAACTGAGATAGTTGTGCTGTTTAGCACAAGGGAACTCCTGTTTAGGATTCCCTCCTTCTTGATAAGCATCTTGAACATTTTTTCTTCAACTTCTCCACATTCTGTTTCAAGGCCAAAGCATTTCCCTTATGTACAGCGTTTTCAGCAGTGCAAGGAACATTGTGTTGCTGGGTTGCAGTGGAGGTTTCCATAGCATCACTTCCGGAGCTCTGATTTTAGAGGGGAGAGATTCTTTGCATCCAGGAGGCCACTAGAGGATATTTCAGATCCATTTTCTATATATTTACATCATGCCCAACTCCTCTCATCATTAATAGCGCAGTCCGTTCCTTTGACTGCGTTATTTTTTAGCAGAACTGCAGTGGGGATTGCACCACTAGTTTGGAGGGAGAGATCTTCAGGGATTTGATCAACCTCTCTCATGAAAGATACATTGGAGGAGATACATTTAGAATATGCAACATATTCATCCATATCCATCCATTTTCTGATTTGCAATGCTATTCCAGTTTAAAGGCAACAACTCTGACATTTTGCCTTTTTGTACATTTCAGCCAATCCTTCCAACGATTGATGTATTATTGATTTCAGGGGTTGAGATCTTGCTCCCCCATATTACTTTGAGCTTTATACTTCCATATCCATGTATTGACATTGTATATGTAGCAATACCATCTATTGACTGTGCAGTTTCAGTCACAAGCATTCTTGTGTAGCAGTATTGTGATATGCTTCCATATGCATGCCATTGAGGGGTTCTTTGCTCAGCTTGAGTGAGTGATTCTTCAACTATTTGTATATTTCTTTCTGCTATATATATTCAGTGACTATTTATAGTTTCATGCGCATTGGATCTCTCATATAACGTTGTTATGCTAGTACATGTTCATTTTTTGATGCAGCCCTCTTCATTGGGAATTTTCTGAAGATAAACAGACAAAGGAGACTTGTATTAAGCTCCTAGAGACATTTTTTTTGAGCCCACTCTTGGATTTCAGCTCTAGATAGATATATTTGAAGGATACTAGACCAGGGATCAAATCCTTCTTCCTCCACTCTTGGGAAATGCGTTTTCGAGGCTTGGGTTGCTAGCCATTCCTACTAGGAAATTTCACATAACTGTAGATAGAGTCTGCAAAGGGCTAGCAAGCCTCTAGATCTCACCCTTCATTAGAAGGTGACATATCCGATAAATGCCCCCACATTCCATCTCTGGCATAGACTTGTGATATTTCTGAAAAAGGAATATTACACAAAACGACCAAACCCGACATGACACGGGCAATCACAACTTAGCATTTTTATATGACCACTCTCACACGACCAGACCTGACCTGACCCTATGTGACCAGACCAAACGTTGAAGGCACGAGGGATCAAATAGAAAATGGGTTGCATGAACGTGAATTGCAAGGCACACAAGTGGTCACAACTTAGCGTTTTTTATATGGCCACCCTCACACGACCCGACCCGACCCGACCCAACCAGCCCAAATGCATTTTCCTGGGCGCCATCATAAGACCCAACCTGACTTGACCTGCCTGAAGATATTTCCTTAGGTGCCCTCACACATCTTGACCCAACCTACCCCGAATCGCCCAAATGCAATTCCTTGGGCACCCTCACAGGACATGACCCGACCTCATG
The DNA here is from genome assembly GCA_034641835.2 of Pinus albicaulis. Taxonomy (NCBI): domain Eukaryota; kingdom Viridiplantae; phylum Streptophyta; class Pinopsida; order Pinales; family Pinaceae; genus Pinus; species Pinus albicaulis. Next base: position 599,045,001 of record CM076579.1, on the reverse strand, counting down.
ACTTACTTGAACGTGTTTCCTTAGGTGCCCTCACATGACCTGAATTGACCCACAAGAACACGTTTCCTTGAGTACCCTCAAACAACCCTCCGCCCACCCCCACCCCCCTAAATGCGTTTTCCTTCGCACCTTCAAACAACACGACCCGTCCCGACCTAACCATACCCGCTCGAATGGATTTCCATGGGTAGCCTAACACGACACGACCGGAACCAAATCGACATGGTACGGGTGGTTGCAACTTAGCATTTTTTATACGACCACCCTCACATGACTCGACCCGCTCGAATGTCAAAGGGATGAGGGAGAAAAAAAAAAATAGGTCACACAAATGTGAGTACAAGGCTCAGGGAAGGTCAATACAACTTAGCATTTTTTATATGGAAAACCTCACACAACCTGACCCGAATCGACCCATCCAAACACGTTTCCTTGGGCGCCCTCACAAGACCCGACATGACCCGACCCAGTCAAACACGTTCCTTGGGTAGCTTACCATGACCTGACTTGACCCCACCCACCTGAACGTGTTTCCTTGGGCACCCTCACAGTATGGCACGAGCCAATCGTAACGCATTTCCTTGGGCACTATCACATTACTTGACCCGCTCGAATGTCGAAGGCATGAGGGAGAAAATGACAAATGGGTCTCACAAACATGCAAAAGGAATGCGGGCAGTCACAACTTAGCATATTTTATATGACCTACCTCACACAATACGACCTAAACTTGTTTCCCGTGGCCCCCTCACATGGCACAACCTGACCAGCCCGAACGAAGGGCGCACGAGGGAGAAAATGGAAAACGGATCACACAAACATGTACAACCAACATGGGTGGTCACAACTTATCATTTTTTATACGACCACCCTCACATGACCCGACCCGACCCAATTCGACCCACCTAAACGGGTTTCCTTGGGTGGCCTCACATGGCACGACCTAACTAAACCCGACCCAAACTGACCTGACCCGCCCGAACACATTTCCTTGTAGGGTGCCCTCACAATATGGCACAACCTGACCTGACCTGAACCGAACGTGTTTCCTTGGGCGCCGTCACACGACTCGACCCGACCCACCTGAACACGTTTCCCTGGGCACCCTCATGACAGGGCCCTACACGGCCTGATCTGGCTAGAAACGTTCCTTGAGCACCCTCACATGACATGACCTGACCCGACCCGCCCGAACGCGTTTCCTTGGATGCCCGCACAGTACATCACAACTTGACCTGACCTGACCCGAACGAGTTTCCTTAGGTACCACCACATGACCCAACCCGACTTGACCTAAGTAAACGTCGAAGGCACAAGGGAGAAAATAACAAATGGGTCGCACGAACGTGCACAAGGCACATGGGCAGTCACAACTTAGCATTTTTGATATGGCCTCCCTCACATGATTCGACCAGAATGTGTTTCCTGTGGTGGCCTCACACGACACGACCCGACCCTCCCAAACGAAGGGTGCACGAGGGAGAAAAAAAAAATGGATCACACAAACATGCACAAGCAACAAAAATGCTCACAAATTAGCAATTTTGATATGACCACCCTCACACGACAAGACCTAACATGGTCTTCCTGAATACATTTCCTTAGGCGGCATCACATGGCACGACCTGACCGGACCCAACATAACTCGACCCGCCCGAATGTGTTTCCTTCGGTACCCTCATAAAACGACATGACCTGACCTGACCTGACCCGAATCCATTTCCTTCGGTGCCATCATACGACTTGACTCGACCTATATGACATGTTTCCTTAGGCGGCCTCACACCGCACAACTCGACCATACCCAACCTGATCTGCCCGAACGCGTTTCCTTGGGCACCCTCACACGACCCGACACATTTTTCCTAAACCCTAAAATATAACTCTCGAATATTGTTCCTAAACCTTAAACACTAAAATTTGTCCTAAACCATAAACCCTAACATTGTTCCAACACTTGTCTCCAAACCATCACAATACTGAGACTTGTCTCCAAACCATCGCAATAGCAACACTTGTCTCCAAACGTCACAATACCAACAATTGTCTCCAAATGCTACAATACCAACACATGTCTCCAAATCATCGCAATATGGACAGTTGTCTCAAAACTGCCGTAATACTGAAACTTTTCTCCAAAAATTTCAATACCGACACTTGTCTCCAAATGCTGCAATATGGACACTTGTCTCCAAATCGTCACAATTCTAATACTTTGTCCCCAAACATAGGTATTTCGAGAATTTTCCCAAAAGTCGCAAGTCTGAAAATTTTCGTAAACATCGCTAGAGCGATGCTTGTTGTCAGGATTAAAAAAATGAGAAAAATTGGTGAACTTTCTGACAATACGTCAAAAGTGTCAGAACTAAAGTGTCTGAAAAATTGACCATATGTACTAGTGCCACCTGCTACATTTAAGAGCGATATTTTTATGATGTTGTCACTATAAAATACACCTCAATCTACACCAATGTGTGTTTGGTGTTGGTTTTGGTTGTTTACTTCAATTCATCGTGTCGAAATATGGAATTCGGATTGATCCATTGAAGGTCCAAGATATTCTTTATTTTCCTGCTCCTTCCAATCTACTTCAGTTATAGAGACTCCAAGGGAAGGCTACCATTCTAAGGAGGTTCATTCTTAACTACATTGAAATGGCTAAAGGATTTACTCGAATCTTGAAAAAGGGGGTACCCTTCCATTGGGATAAGGTTATGTAAGCTTCCTTCGGTGCTCTTTCAAGATTCCCTAATCCAAGCATCATTAATCTATCCCCCAAATTCTCAGAATGACTATTTCATGTATCTCCCCATTGCAGATAAAACCATTGCTATGGTTTTATTCCAAGAAGAAGATGCGATTGAATGTCCAATATATTATTTGAGTCATAATCTCAACGATATAGAATTTAAGTACACATACATTGAGAAGCTCGCTTTGGCAGCTGGTTCAAGCCGTACAAATATTTCGCCATTATATCCTGCTCTGAAAGACCATTGTCATTTCAGATTGCAAACCTATGACATACATTCTATCATGTCAGTTGCTGAGAGGAAAATATTCAAAACGGATTTTTGTTTCTCAGGTGGTTGATTTGAAATTCATCATATCCAAGTCAAAGATGTCTTTGGTGTTTGCTGACATTATTTGTGACCTTACTTTGAGTAGTACTAATCCTACTACGAAACCATAAATTCTAGATGAGTCTTTGTTTTTGATCGAGACATCTGACCCATGGTATGGGGATTTCATCATCTATGTCCAGAACAAAAATTTTTTCCTAATACCTCTAGCTCTCAAAAAAAATGTATTTGATACCAAGCCAAATATTATCTGATCATTGGAAATATAAATTATCGTCGTGGCGTCGATACAATTTTACATAGGTTCCTTAGGCAGAAGGAAGCTGAAAATTTTCTATATGACTATCATTATAGTGCATCTGGTGGGAATTTTTTGGTTATGCTACCGTGCAGAATATTCTCAGCGCTGGTTACCTCTAGCCTACAATATTTTATGATTGCATTATCGCATTTATAAGTTGTCATGCTTGTCATATATTTGATCAAAAAGCTTGCTTGCCGCCAGCATCCATGCATCATGTTGTTGCTATTGGACCATTCGCAAACTAGGGCATTGACTTCATGACATGTAATACCCACTCGATCGGGGGGCATGGGTATATTATTGTTGTTGTTGACTATTTTACCACGTGGGATGAGGTGATGCCTACATTCAACAGCATGGGACATACAACAGCATTGTTATTTTTTAACCATGTGGTTTAACGATTTGGTGTACCACAAGCCATAGTCATAGACCATGGAAAAAAAAATTGGAAATCACATGATGGATGAGTTGACTACCAAGTTACGACTTTCACATGATAGTTATACCCCTTATCATCCGCAAGCTAATGGAGAAGTTGAAGCTATCAACAAGATTCTTAAGCATATTCTTCAACGCATAATTGGGGTTCATAAATGAAACTGGAATTTGATCCTATTCGCGGCTTTGTGGGCATATCGAATCTCGGTGAGAAATGTGACTAGATTCACTTAACTAGTTTATGGTATCGAAGCTATCTTACCGATACAATGCAAAATAGCATTGTTGAAACTCACGATTGACCTATTACATGACACTTCCAAAGAAGAGGCACGTATTTTAGATCTCATCCATCTAGATGAAATGCGTTGTGAAGCCGCATTAGCAAATGATGAGCATAAGAGATGAATTAGGGTGTAATATGACCACAATGTCAAGCCTCACACCTTCTCCGAAGGAGACCTGGTCTTGATTTATTATAAAGAAGCTGATAAGATAGGAACATAGAAATTTGAACCATTATGGCATGGATCGTATATTGTCAAGCGCATTCTGACTAAGGGTTCCTAAAATTTGGTAGATTATGATGGGATTCCATTGTCGTAGCCTCGAAATGGGTTGTATATTAAAGGTCGCTATGCCTGATTTTGTGTACTAAACACTGTATTATATGCTTTGATTACGTGTTTTTAGCAGTGTGTCTTTTAGTGTTTTTCATATGGTTAGTAATTTGCTTTGCATTTTTTGCATATGCCAGAATATTCGAAACCATATGTTGGATATGCCAATGGTGCTAGTTGTAGTACTAAAAATTTACCCTTTGCAGCATGGTCCAACTTTGTCCCAAGTGGCAAGTTAGTGAGTTTATAAGGGATTTGTATTGGGCAATCGACAAAAAATATCACTGAGTATAATGGGTTGATTGAACTACTCTCTGATGCCATCTCACTTTCCATTTGTCGCATCATCATCAATTTGGACTCACAACTTGTCGTACTACAACTTACTAGAATATTTACTGTCCGAAATTCAACAATTCATCACATGTTTCTTTGATTTTGGCTTTTGGAAAGACATTTTGACTACATTCAATATCAACACATTTCCAAAAAATTTAACACTCTGGTTGACTCATTGGCGAATTATGTGCTAAAAAGATATTTGAAGCATATGTAAAGACATATTTTAAATTCACATCATACAATTGAATAGGATTGCACATAATCATTGAAAAAAACTGAAATTAAAATAGATTTATATCAAGTTTTTTACAAAATTGTGTCCAAGACACATTGGTCATATGAGCTCAAAATTTATACATAAATAGCAAAATCTAAGTAAACTTACTATTGCTTATGATACCAGGTCACTTCTTGGCCTGTCATGCACAATAGCCTCATAGAATGGCTAGGCACACCAATGGTATGGCGTTGCAGCCTCAAAGGTAACTCCTCGATATGTACATCTAGTATCCCAAGACTCAAAACCTTCACATTATGCTGCAACTCAGCAAGAGTCCTGACTAAATCCATATCATGTAGGAATTCTCTCCTCAAAATCCTCTATGTTGGTTCTCCCTTCTGTTGTGCATGAACCACTGGTCGAACGGTACCTACATCTGCATACATAAAAAATATTTAGTTTAGTATTGGAAACATCAAAAACCACAAAAATATGCAAAAAAAATAAAAAACATGGTTAACATTTTACCTATAGCACCTCATTGAGCATCGAATGGTAAAGTCAAATTTGGATCTTTGCGGAAATCCATCCCTGTATATGGATTCTCCTCTATGAAGATATTATTTCTTCAGATCCAACTGAAGAATGAAGTGGAAAAATAGATCGATGACTGATGAACATGTCTAGCCATCATCTCAACCCACTGATGCATCTATGGATCCCTAGGACCAGTTAATCCCAATGTCAAATGTTGTGGATACATGAATGAAACTTGCTAAAAAAAAGGGATCAAAATTTTCCCATAACTGAATTTTTGGACTTTCCACCTTTTACCTTGGTCAGATGTTTTTTCATCTGAAGGAGTAATGCTTCAGCCTAGTTTAACACAGTTTTCACAAGACACTCAGGTGCATACTTCATGTATGATCTGTTTGTGATATGTAGTGTCACAGTACTAGCTAGATTTTTGAAAGTGAATCAGAGTGTTCACAAAGGCTTATCACGTACATCCTTTATACTTATCTTTCCATCTTTGCTAGGCTCAATTCTTGGGCGACAAAATGCTCAGATGTAGTCCTTCACTGTTTCACCTACACGGATGGAGCTCGCAAGGGAAATGGGGGCACCACATCTCGACAAACCTGCCATAAAATAAATGTCATTAACCAATATTGGGAGAATTTTGTCCCCAAGGTGAAATTCCTATAGTGTTGAGTCCCATGAATGGATCAATAACTGCAATAGTTCCACGTGTTGCCTCATCCCTTGAAATTACTTGAGCAACCCACAATTGAAATTACTTGGGAAACCCATAATCTTTGAGGGTTCTCACAGTGGCAGGTTCATTTAGGGAAACCATATTAGGTTCTTCGTGTCCTCTTTATCACCATGTAGTTGACATTTTGATCTTATAAAAGTCTGAAATAACACCATAGCCTTAGTTAGGATCAATTTCATGCAAAAAACTAGAGAAATGTTTGGTGGAAACAAGATACAAATTTCTGAATTGCACCCAACATACCCTTGAGTGGAAGACAAAGCATTGTAGAGGAAATGGGCCTCTTTCCAGCCTCTCTACAACACAATTTTCAACATTCAAGGGTACGTTGGCCCTAGGGCATTGTTTATTTACCCTAGGAGCCCCAAAACCCTAAAAAATATGCATGAAATGGAAAAATAATGCAACCAATAGAAAGAGTAGGGTAAGTTCTACCTAGTTCATATGGCACGAGAAATCATCCAAAAAATCTGTAGCAATCAGCTGCTGAATTTTGAGGGTAAAATAGGCTTAAAGAACTAAAATTCGAATGGTAAAGATGAAATGGAAAAAATTACTTGGTAATTTCTTATTTTAATAGTATTTTTTATTAATTTGTACATATTTAATGAAATGACTATGGTTTGAACCCATTTTTACAATTATAAACAGGTATTGTTAATCCATTTGATGTTTCTTTGAGTAGGTTTGCAACTAATTACAGTGAGTTAGTCGTGCATCATCGTGAAATGCGATTTTGACCACAAAGTAGTGTTTTATCTCTTTTTCGATCTTTCTTAAACATGAGAAAGGAACTCAAAGAATACTTTTATCTCATTTTTTGAGGTTTTTTAAACATGAAAAATGAATTCAAAGTGCACTCTTATCTATTTTTCGAGGTTTGCTAAATGCGAAAAAGGAACCCCCCTTAAGTTCTCTTTCAGCTCTTTTCAGACTCAAAATATAAAAATATTACCAAGCACTTGTCCTTTCGATATCGTTAGTGGAATTGAAATGACATCTACTCAGTATAAGTTTAACTATTTTCCAGACTAAGATAGATTATGATTACGAAAAAGGAAAACCCTAGTCGAAGATTTCTAGGAGGTTCTCTCAGGTATTATTTTACGCCTTTTCAGATCTAAGGGACTATTATACAAAAAAATACTTGTGGAGTTTTCTTTTCATCCATTTTTCAAACTCTTAAAACGTGAAAAATGACTGAGTTCTCAATGTCATTAGACTTGATAAAGCATCAAATAGTGACAGACTTGTCGATGATGAAAATATCAAGTTTCACCTTTTCTATACTTGTTAAAGAATCAAATAGCAATGGATTCACCTTAAGGGTGGAATTATGCATCAAGAATATGCTATCCTCCTCACGTTTGTTAAAAAATAAAAATGTATTGGTCAGCAATGACTAGAGAAAATTGGAAAGGGATAAATCACTTTATGGTAGCAAGTCACTCTTGAACATGTCACTTATTCACTTCATCTCCATGATTTTTGGGTTGGGTAATCTGCTTGATAGTCTATCACACATATGGTCTATCATACCATCCATCACTTCAGTTTTGTGTCAAATGATGCAAATTCATTCAGTGTCGCTGATATGATTAAGATAAGTCACTCATAAACCTTCATTTCAGGACTGCCATCCCTGACATTGCTTCATCAGTCATATTCTGTCTCCAAAATCATTACTCTGGTTTCATGTCATTAATGGGGGGAGAATCAATTCCCTCCTATGATGAGTCGCTTCCTATCGACATCAAGTCACCATTCAAGAAGTTGACTTAGAAACAGCCTTTCAGTACCTTGGAGCTTGCTTACATCAACAAAAGGTTTCTCGCTTCTAGCGACAAGTTGACAACCCGGGCCTTTGACCGAAAGAATTTGTATGGCGTTCAACATAAAATCATATATTCACACCATGAAGAATGTACTACATTACCTTGAGAGCCATTATCATTAACGGTAGTTTATATCGCATCCATTAACATCTCACATCATTGACTGGTAATCGGACAATGTCTTCCCATGTTAGACTTCAGATCATATATTCACATGGTTAGAATCATACTTTGAGATATCGAGTGAATGAGATAGAAGACCCCGGATCTATTTTCATCCATCTGGGCTGCGAATTCAGGAGAAGTACTAAATCATTCGTACGATGGTCATTATTCAGATGGTCATTGTATCATGGGTGTATATCTATAGATAAGTCTATATACGTAGATGAATTTACGATGTTATGATATTTTATGTGCTGATTATGGCATATGGATCCCTCATAAATTCATGTACAAGATGAACATATATCACGATGTAATGTATTGTAAGTTATGCAGTTCGTCATCTGCTTACATTCCTCCTCATCACATCGTAAGGAAAATCACTCAACATTATCATTTTTGACTTCATGCAATAGGGGGTAGCTGTTACAGGTCAATTTGGGCATCATAAAAAAAAAATACTGGTATTCATTAGGGTCTATCATACTCTAAATTGGTTGCTACATGCCCTAAAAAATTCATCACATTGATGGTCTTCCTTAATGAAAGTTTCACTGCATAGATACCAGTTGAAGTTCCCCATTGAGCCATCAACGCACCCCTAGACAACTGTAACGTCTTTCCAGAGCATCTACTCCCATGCAAGGCTGCATTGTAGAGGACCTAGGCCTACTTTAGAGTGCGTTGTTCGAATGGGAGTGATTTTTTCATTGGATTCCATGATTCTTCCCAACCTCTACTGAATTCTAGAAGTTGTTCTAGCTTTCACCTCATCTGATGGCCTCCAATTTGGAAACCATGAAATCATTAAACCTCTTATCTTGCCATTCCCATGAACAAGGAAACCTCTTCATCCATTTTTAGGAAAATCATTCAATGATTCATTTATGTCAAACTACCTTCATCTACGTATAAATAGATCACTGAACATAGTGCACATGGTAGCAAGAATTTGTGTTAAGGAGAGTTATGCTGGTGAGATCACATCTCTTGGAGGTATAGTTCCTGTATTGTGATGATGCTAGATTTTTGATGTTGGATGTGATGAGGATGAGACTCAAGTTGGATGAGTGACAACGAATTGAGAAACTGGTTGTACTCTTCCTTCTACTTCATAATATAAAAATTTTCTCCGTTCGTAATGCATGTGTCAATGATGTTCTATGTGTATTTATGAATTTAATAGATTGAATTTGTTTAACATGAATATATCATATTTCCTTTATGTTGTTTTATATCTTGTGTTTTCCATGGTAGGTATCATTAAAGTGAGTTAAATTGGATTGAGAGTGATGAAAGCGATGCAGGTCATTTTTAGAAAAAGGTCAGATATATTTATTTTTGTTGTTCTAAGTGCACCACCACACTTAGATAAGGGATACCTATCCGTAGGTTTGTATTTCTATAAAACAAGAGCGAAGGACTCAGCTTCCAGAAGGAAAAGTAAATTTTTGTAGAATCTAGGAAGGATTTTGCTGCTGCAGGCATGTCCACATCCAAATCTATCATGGAATAAAAGATTGATGATGAATTCAAACCATTCCTACAAGCATGCATTAATTTTTTGTTTAACCAGAAAATAATGGAAAATTTTTAGGCTCTAATAGATAGTTGCGCGGACAAGGTGTAACCACAAACTGAGAGTAATGCCCTGAACAAGATCTATAAGAGCAAGAGGAAAACGAGTCGAGATATGTGCATGAACATGGAAATTCGAGAGTATGAGATGGATCAAGTCATATTGGACTTAGGTTTTGATGAAAATGTTCTACCTAAGTAGACCTGGAAAAATATGGGTGAACCAAAGCTGGAGTGGTCCACCATTCAGCTACGCATGGCTAATAAATGGAGGATCATTCCACTTGGAAGGCTCCCACAAGTTCTGGTAGACATTGATAGGATAAAGGTACATGTATATTTTCATGTAATACAAATTATGGATGATGCAGACCCCTACCCTGTGCTACTACGGCTGGAATGGGCCATTGATATGGGAGGCATCATTAACTTGAAGTGCATGACAATGATATCCGAAAACGATGGTACTCAGGTTATGGTATTTATGGATCCGGTGGAAGGAAAGAGATATACATAACCAGTGCGCAAAGGAGATGATGTTAACCATATCTAAAAGATGAATATGTGGGATGAGGATTGGATCAACCCTACGTCTGATGAAATGTTCAATTGGGAAAATATAGCTCATGTTTCTCAGATTCGTATGGAGAAATGGAGAACTTCCATAATCAATTGCATGATTTTTCTGTGTTGCACTGCCTCAAGATTAATAAAAAAAATTTATTCATCTCCTCATATGTAAGAGAATTTCCCTATTTTGATGGTTATGATAGTGTTGTATTATTTTTGGAAATTTTGGAAAAGGTTGTCCAGGAAGAATGGAGGTTCTCTACACTTGGTCTTGCCATGCGCGCAACTCTAGCATATTGGTGGGATATGCAGAAAGTGAGCTTTAAAAATTGGGAGGAGTGCAGCAAGATGATGAGGTTGCACTTTGAGTAGCCTGCTACCCCAAAAACTAAGTTTTTATATGGCTAAGGTGCTTCGCGAAAACACCTAGTCACATGGATGGAGGTTTGGAACGAGAAGACCACGACCAAATGGGTTCACATTTTTATCTATTCATTGGGACCAATTCCTACTACACGGTACTTGGAGATGGAACTACGTCAAGGAAATCACCATTGGATTGAAATAAGTGACAATTTTATGTCAAATTTTGGCCTTGTCAGCAGATCAAAGGGATTGGACGAAGCCCTATAAGTTATAGAAGAACTTGTCTTTGATGATCCCTGGCCTCAGATCGAATGTGCTGCGCTAGAATGGGAAGCGCAGATGCCAAATATTACAAACTGCAAGAACTTGTTAGTAGAAGATAATTAAAAATATCTAATAAATATCAGGGCCCTTATAGGGTAATTCAAAATATCAAGGGGAGCGCGTAGTTGCAGGGCCCTTATTAGGCATGGTGGATGTAACTAAGCCTCTGAAGTTAAGGTAAGTCAACGTTGGGACAAATAAGATGTTGGGGTTACTATGATTTGGAAGATCTGGTAATACCAAATGACAAGAAAACATCAAACCACTTTGGGATCTCAGGATCTAACCCTCCTGGATCTAGAGAGGGATCTCTATATAAAGGTAAAGAAATGTAAATATTTGATGTTCAATTTAAGCTGTTAGGCTAGTTATAGAGCACAATGGTTTTTTGTTTTGTTTGTTTGGTTGGGGATATTGACAGAAGGTTTCAATGTCAGGTAAAGGAATGAGTAGAGAAAGGATTTCGGCTATGGGGAGATAATTCAAAGAGAATACTAATCCATTGGGAAATGGGGTCATGAAAGGGTTTACTTGCAATTCAAATATCCAAGGCTTCTAAAGGGCTAGTCATCTAAAATATAGGATCTCTTAAGATGGTAGTACGGGATGAAACAATAAGGAAATGAATGGAATGACAAGGAAAAACTTCTAGGGTGACCACTTCGGAGTAAATCAAGGGAAAAGGCATACCTTATACCTCTATGATCAAAACTCCTGATGAGGATAACTCTGAAGAAAATAGTCTAGCAATCCTCCTGACTACTTTCGAACAGTAGAAAACACTTAAGTTCAAACAGAGAGTGAAGTCTAAGATCAGAGAAAGAATTTTAAGCTTCTCTTCTTTTGGCATTCAACTCAAAGGGATCTTAGAAAGGCTAATTGTTGGAAAGGGAACTTAGGGGATAGGGCTAATCACTAAATCTCCCTACTTTCCTAATTCTTTCAGCCAAACCAAACAAGAACATCTACGAACAAACTCTAATTTCATACATCAGTAAGCATGGAAAAACCAACTTCTATACTGGTTAAATTATGTTGAAGTTGTTCTAAGATACACAATTAGCAGAAAAAATTAAAGATAAGAAAGTGCAGGAAACATTAGGGTACTTGAAGTAGTATATCCTAAGCTAAAATTATTGTTTCTTATCAGAGAAAATAAAACATGGTGTAAAACAGAGGGAAAGAAATAACGAAGAAGGGACACATCACCACTGATTTAGATTAGGATCCAATGAACATGCTTGTCATATTAGTGGAGCAAAACCAATCACATACATTCTTGTGCAATAGATTGGTATCATCTCGAAATCATCTCCCAACCTATTTACAACTACTACTCACAGAACTCTAACTCAGTAAAACAACTTACAATCAGTGATTTTCCAACAACCAACCAACATTTTCAATGTAATTTTCATGGGTTCTTATAGGGGAATCAGTGATAGTAGTGGTATATAGGATTTAAATGATTCATTAAAAAAAAGGGAGAAATGTCTTCGAAGCCCATTCTGTTTAATATCTTAACATTAACTTTGACTACCCTTTAGTCGATTTAGAAGTCTATGTCGGGTTGAAAATAACTTCTAGGGTGTGCTCTTGAAGTACTTTCCTGGTTGAGATGTCTTCTTTATACTCTAAGACAAGTAAGGTGAAGATTTGTCTTTCAGGTCTTCCATGCCCTCATAACTACTTTTTTAACAGTTCTAGGAATTTCTGTCAGAATAATAACTGTTCTGGTGCTTGATGAGGAATGGAGTAGGTTGTGTGAGCTTAGTCCTGTCTTAGAAAAAGAACGTTTGTTGATCTTAAGTCACTGTTATGGCTTGATGTGTGCTTTAGGCATCATTAAGCCTTCCTTGGTCATCTTTTATGATCTTCGAACTATATCCTTTGACTTAACTGTGGATTAGGCATTAAGTCTTCAATATTATGCATTAATCTTCTTAATATTTTCTGATACACTTTGTTGTTTCTTTTATACAGATGTCTGGGGTTTGGATGAGCTAGAGGGTTGTGTTAGTGTCAATGACCCCAATCTTTGATAAAAAAAGCTATTAAATCTTCTTAGTGATGTCTTCCTCTGTGATCTTTGGCTCTGTGATAGTATCTCTGTGCTATGTGTCACCATGACTGTGACTGTGGAGATAGTATAAATTCATCACCCTTTGAAACCTGCAAAAAATGACAACCACGTTATAAAAACCTGCAGGAGCGGGAATGACTGCTTCAGAGGCTTGTGAGGGTGGAGGAGGAGTGAGGAATAATGTGGATGCAGCAGCTGAAGGGTAGAAATCATGGCAGAAGGCAAAACCAGGTTTAAAATTTGAATTTGGCACAAAATTGGAGAAGGATGGTTTTGGGAAAACCATTAATGGTTTTTGCAAAGCATTTGGGGGGGGGAGGCGATATTAACTTTTGGAATGGGATTCCACAGAGCGATCGACACGTGGCTTTTGAAAACCACTTTTATCACGCAGAAGTAGCACACTGTGGGAAGGGGAAAGAAATTGCGCAATATTGCACTTCGGCCATCTGATCTTAAGTATGAAAATCAACGGCTCCTGGTGAGCGCGATAGGCGGAGATATGCGGGGTTGAAAGTCCGGCAGGGTCCATGGCGATGTATGATGTTTGTCATGTAGTGGAAAGAGTATGTAGCGGGGTGGAAAATTAGGTAAATACTTAGTTTCATCGAGTTAAATCCCGATCGTAGGATCTCAAGGATGAATAGCTGAGATCTAAGAATGAGGCAAAGAATTTGAAAGGAGAAAAGGGACGGGAGGCAGAAAGGCAGAGGAAGAGAGGCTTGATGGTCGTTGATCTCTGTAGATCAACGGTCCAGATTTATTTAAAGCCATAACGTCGGGACATGGTAAAATGAACAAAAGATAAGGTTTTAATGGGGGTTTTTGGCCCTTTACCGCCCGATTGCGGGGCTAAGGATATATGAGGAAAAGGGCTAACACTATAAACCCTCGGGGGCTTAACACCTTCATAGTACAAAATACTGATTTTAAGGCCAAAATAGGGATTTTAAGGCCAAATGAACTTTTTGATAGGCTATAAAAAGGATTTTTAAACTAAATAAAGGGAAATATTAGGTTTAAAAGGGGTTTAGGATGATTTAGAGGTTAAAATGAAGGTTTATAAAGGAATTTTGTGAAGGGAATAAGTGTGAAAAATGGAATTCTTTGTGAGTGAAAAGAGAAGTGAGATGATGGAAAATGGAGCCTCATGAACAATTGTTTCTTTGGTAAACAGCAGGGTTCATTAATGGAAACAACAGTGAAGATTATCTAAAGGATAGAAGACACAGGAAGGCTTCAAGAAAGATAGATTTTCTAGGGAATTTTTCACTTGAAGGCTTGATGACAAATTTAGCTACCTGTTTGCTTTGAAAAATTATTATAGGTGGCTAACAGTGGCTCCACATGGGGATGGCATCTTCTTGAGGGTGTCAAGAATCTTAGATATAATCTTTGGAAGTAGGCCAGAGCCTGGTCCTTGACCATATTTTTCTTCTTTGATCAGCCGCTACATAAGTGAAAAGCATTATATCAATAGCAATATTTCCCCAAACAACTACCTACCCATCCTATTGTCCTAACATTTTTTCTTCAAGGTGCACTTAGACTTGCAGACCTTCCTCATCATTATTTTTTAGTGAAAGAAAAAACTAATCTAATTCTACCCTTATTCCTCCATGAGACCAGATTAAATAGTTGGAATCCTAGCTTCTCTACATAAAGTAATATCTGCTAGGATTAAAATTTCTGGCAAATTTTCATTCTCTATATTCTAAAACAGAAATTGAAAACACAGCCAAACCAAGATTAGACTGTCTGATTTGCTATGGATCCATGGCATAAATACAAGTTGCACATGAACTGAAACATTGCAGAAAATTGAAACAAATTGTGAAGGCTTGACATTCTGAAAATTAAGAGCATCCTTCCTTCTTCTTGTGACTCAAATTTTGAGCTTTTTAGAGTCACCTTTCTTTCTTCATTTCAGCTCTGATTTTGACCCTGTTAGAGCTGTTTTCTTCTTCTTTTCTGTTTGAATTTTTTAGCATGTTAGAACCAGCCTTTCCCTTTTCTCTGGCTCAGGTTTTGATCTAATTTGAGCCATTCCTTTTAGAACTTCATAGGTTCAAGATTTGAGCTTGTCTGAACCTTTCATTTCTATTTTTTTTGTATATATTTTTTTCTTTTCAAAACCAAAACAGAGCAATGATATTTACAATGGAGGTGAAAAATTAAACTGAAATGTAGCAGAAATAATTCTTGAGCATCCTGCCATTGACAGGACCCCCAAACAGATCTGTACCATCCAATTATTGCAGAAAAAATGCATTGGGACCAATGGCAGACTGAATGATGTAAGGGCCTTGCCATAAATTGTCAAACTTGCCATGCTTACCCTTATCCTCTCTCCTAGAGTCCCATTTGGGTACCTTTTCCCCAATTTTGAAATCACAGGCCTTAGTCCATAGACTAACTGATAGGGAGACATTCCAATGGATTTCTTTGTTGTTAATTTGTCTGCCCATAAAGCATGCACCAACTTGTTATGCCATGACTTTTTGTTTTCTTCTAGCAGCTTCTTGATTATGTTTACCAAACTCTTATTTGATGATTCTGCTAGCCCATTACCTTGAGGATAATAAGCAGTAGAATGACGAAGTGAAATATGATACCTGTGGTAAAAATCAATCATCTTTTTAGAACCAAATGCAGCAGCATTGTCAGTGATAATCTTCCTGGGGCAGCCAAATATATATAGGATATGGTCTTCAAGTAATTTTAGGATAACTGAGTCTATGGAATTCCTAGTAGGGATGGCTTCTATCCATTTAGTGAAATATTCAGTGGCTGTGAGTATCCATCTATGTTGGGCAGATGAAGCAGGGTGGATTTCCCCTATGAAGTCTAGGCCCCACTGTTGAAAAGAAGCTTCAACAGTTACTGGTTGCAAAGGTAGAGGAAGGATTTTTCTTTTGCCCTCAAAGATTTGGCATTTTTGGCAGGCAACTATCATCTTGTGGAAATATTTGAATAGGGTGGCCTAGTAATAGCCAGCTCTAAGGATTTTTTTGGCAGTGGTTTTCCAATAGAGATGGCCTCCACACTCTCCTTCATGAAACTCATGCTTGATCCTATCTGCATCAACTTCAGGAAAACATTTAAGCAATAAACCATTGGCATTTTTCCAATATAAACATTCATCTAAAATATAATAATTTCTAGCTTTCAACTTTAAAAACCTTGCCTTTGTCTTATATAAGTCAGTAGGGGCATTGAGATGGGTAAGCACATACAAAATATCAGCATACCAGGGTGAATTTTGGAAATGATATTCAACCATGGGAGGTGGTAACCCTTCATGTTCATCCAATGCATCTACCATATTTATGTCAAGGGATTGTAAGTTAGATCCAGCCATTAATTGTGCTAAGCCTTGACCCTTTACGAGTTTAGTGGGTTTGATTTCCAAATCATATTATAGTATCACAACAATCCACTTTCCTCTTTTTCCATCTGGATCTTGTGACAAAATGTCTTTTTCTACTATATTAGGCACAAAGGTAATAATATGAGAATGTAAGATATAAACCTTGAAATACTTCAAGGCCTTTACCAAAGCATAGGCCTATTTTTCCATGATATTATATTTTGGAGGTGCATCTCTTAATGCCTTGCTAAAAAATGCAATTGGCTGCTCTTTTCCTTCTAGATTTTTATGCAATAAGACAGCAACCACAGTGTGTTCTGATGTAAATGAGAAAATGAGGAAATCCTTAGTAAAATTAGGGCTGATGAGAACTGGTGCTAAGGTGAGTACATGTTTTACCAGTTCAAAGGACTTCTTGGCTTCTAGAGTCCATTTAACTCCTACTTCCTTCTTTAGCATATTAGTCATGTTTCTAAGGAGTTCTGTTAGGTTGGGTATGAACCTCCTCAAGAAATTAATCTTTCCAATGAAAGATTGTAACTCCTTGATGTTTCTAGGATGAATAATTTGTAATATACCCTCAACCCTTTTTGGGTCTATTTTAATCCCCTTTTCAGATATGATATTACCAAGAATTTTACCTTCTTGGAGACCAAACAATGTATTTTTGGGATTTAAAGATAGCCCATACCTTCTGCATTCCTCAAATACATTTCTCAAAGGTTTAAGGTGTTCTTCATTAGTTTTGGAATAAACTGTAATCTCATCGAGGTAAATTACAATGAAGTACCCTATTTCTTCTGAGAATGCAATGTGCACGGCTCTTTGAAAGGTGGCACCAGCATTCATTAATCCAAAAGGCATTTTCACATACATGAAAGTGCCCCAAGGAGTTTTGAAGGTTGTTTTGAGTTGATCCTCTGGGAGCACTAATACCTGGTTTTACCCTGAAAGGCCATCTAGCAATGAAATCCACTTAGAACCAACTACCCTTTGTAAGATGTGTTCCATTTTGGGCAAGGGGTAATTTTCCTTTAGTGAGGCCCTGTTTAAGTTTTTCAAATCGATACATAGCCTAATTTATCCTATCTTTTTCCTTACAGCCTCAAGGTTAGATACCCAGTCTGAAAACCTCACAGGGACTATGACTCAAGCATCATAAATTTTCTTAATTTATTTTTCTACCAGAGGTAACTATATAGGGTTTATTCCACGCAGCTTTTGCCTACAAGGTTTCTGGTTTTCTTTCAATGGAATCTTATGCTGGATGATCTCTGTGTCATAGGCCTTCAAATCTTCATAGCTCCAAGCAAAAATATCAACAAACTCTTTAAATAAATCAATGTGCTTCAATTTGATATGTGTTGGCAATGTTTTCGATAATTTGATCATCTTAGGTTTGTCCTTATTTTTTCCAGAACTCTCAGCTGTTGTTTTTTTGCTTTCAGCAGTCTGTTTAGGAGTCTTTTCAGGTCTTTTCTTAATAGTGATTTCAGAGGTTTTTGGTTTGGGAGCTTCTGGGTTCTTTTTTCTTCTAAGATCATATTTTTCACAAACCTGCATGATGGCATTCTCGAACCCTAACCTATGGTCCTCAGATTCTAACCCTTCCTCACCCTAATGTGTGTATGAGGTCTGGTTGTCTTCTGTGAAAAAGGTGTGATCTTGGTTATCCACTTCCACCATGTTTATAATAGTTCTCTCTGACTCTTCTATTATTCCCTTATCCTCATCAAGGAAATTTTCTTGGAATGGAGGTATGATTTTTTGGTCAGAATCCCTTTGTCTATTGGGAGGAGTGTTTCTCCTAAAGTTTTGGTTTTAGTTTTGAGACTTATTTCTATTCTGATTATTGGCTTGGAAAACCATTTTCTCCATCATTCTTTCTAGCCTATCCACATTTTCTTCTAGATTATCTAATTTGGAATCAGATGTAGAAGCTGTGGTGTCTTCCCTATAGGTTACCTTCTTTTCAGCCCTCATCCTGGCTCTTTCGGCAATTAATTTTTCCTCCACACTCACTGCCCCTTTTTGCATATCCTCTAATGTGTTATAGTCTCTTTCCCTTAGTTGGTAAGCCATCTTAGGATTGAATCCAACAGGGAACTTCAAGAGGGCTAACCCTTGAGGAGGTTTCATGTGGGATGGTAAAGAATTTTAAATACTATTGTACCTATCACAATATTCCTAGACCCCTTCTCCCACATTTCTCTTAATGTTCTCGTATACAGACAAGGTTTGGAAAGGTTTCTTCCTGATTTTCGACTTGTTCAGAAATGATTGATGAAAGGCGGGGAGGTCCTGGATGCTATGTGGAGCTAGATTTTTAAACCATTTCCTAACTTCTCCCCCAAGATTTTGAGCGAAAAACCTGAGTTTTATGGTCTCATCGGCTATCTCATTTCTATCACAATAGTCATTAATTTGGTTTATGTGTTGTGAGGCAGTGATTGAGCCTGTGGCTTCACATAATGGAATAGAGGTCTGATATCCTTAGGGTAAGGCAACTAATTGAGTAGGTAGGACTAGGGGTCGTACGAGGTTGCCATAGCAGGATTCTATGGGATTAAAGGAGTGGCTTGAGCAGCAAGTATATGGATGCCAGAACTAATTAGACCAACTACAGACTGTTGAGTAGACTTAGGGTGAGAAAGACCCAAGTTATGAATGAGGTGCATATCAGGAGGTGTGGATGGAGGGTTTTCTCTATCACTAATATGTTGACCACTATTTTGTGGCAAACTCGAAGGCTCAAATTATGTTTTATCTATACGATTGAATGACTTAGTTCTTGGTAAATTACTTGGTAAATCTAAGACAACTCGAGTATCTAATAGAGCTGCAAGGTTTGCAGGTGCTGAGTTAGCTCTATGAATGGGTCTGACAATAGTTGGATCCCTAGTTGTGAGAGACTTCCAAAGAATGCTTTCTAGATTGTCAACTATTTCAGGAGGATTTGGATCAGGATAAGCTCTATTATGGATTTTTCTTGAAGCCAGTATGTTAAGTTTTCAGACTCAATGAAGAAAGTTAGCCAGGTATACAATCTTTAAGATGCAAACTATCCTTAAACAAAGAAGCTTACTCCCATGTGTTTCCTTTAGTATGGATGATGTTGTGATGAAACTGGTCTCCCCAGTGGAGTCTTGTGAAAACAAAGATAATCAACAGGCCTACTAATCACCAGTGGAGTCTTTTGGTCATTTAGGAACTGTGGAGTCGCTAGGTGGAGAGTTTAAAATGTTTTGAAGCAGGCTTCTATCCACCATCAACAATATATACCAAATCGAGGCTAATTGGTTTTCTTTGAGTTTCTTAGAGACATTTTAAGGAGTGTTTTACTCAAAGTACCCAATGGAGTCGCAATTATGTTGGTGACTCAACTAGCTAGCACACCAAATGCTCTTGAATCAAGGGGTTTTCTGAGGTCCTAAGGGTATCTAATATGAAATTCACTCAGGAGTTCCCCAATGGAGTTGCCATTATGTTGGGGACTCAACTGGATAGCACACCAAATGTTCTTGAATCAAGGGGTTTTCTGAGGTTCAAAGGGTATCTAAGATGAAATTCACTCAGAAGTCCCTAGTGGAGTCGCCATTATGTTGGGGTTCCTATGATTTGGTAGATCTGGTAATACCAAATGACAAGACAACATCAAACCACTTTGGGATCTAAGGATCTAGCCCTCCTGGATCTAGAGAGGGATCTCTCTATAAATGTAAATAAATGTATATCTTTGATGTTCAATTTAAGGTGTTAGGCTAGTTATAGAGCAGAAGCGTTTTTTTTTTTTGTTTGTTTGGTTGGGGATATTGACAAAAGGTTTCAATGTAAGGTAAAGGAATGATAAGAGAAGGGTTTTCAGCTATGGGGAGATAATTCAAAGAGAATACTAATCCATTGGGAAATGGGGGTCACGAAAGGGTTTACTTGCAATTCAAATATCTAAGGCTTCCAAAGGGCAAGTCATCTAAAACAAAGGATCTCTTAAGATGGTAGTATGGGATGAAACAATAAGGAAATGAATGGAATGACAAAGAAAACCTTCCAAGGTAACCACTTCCGAGTAATTCAAGGGGCAAGGCATACCTTATACCTTAATGATCAAAACTATTGATGATGCTAACTCCGAAGACAACAATCCAGCAGTGCTCGTGACTACTTTCAGACAGTAGAAAACACTTAAGTTCAAACACAGAGTGAGGTCTAATATCAGAGAAAGAATTTTAACCTTCTCTTCTTTTGGCATTCAACTCAAAGGGATCTTAGAAAGGCTAACTGTTGGAAAGGAAACCTAGGGGACAGGGCTAATCACTAAATCTCCCTACTTTCCTAATTCTTTCAGCTGAACCAAACAAGAACATCTAAGAACAAACTCTAAATTCATACATCAGTAAGCATGGACAAACCAACTTCTATACTGGTTAAATTATGTTGAAGTTGTTCTAAGATACACAATTAGCAGAAAACATTAAAGATAAGAAAGTGCATGAAACATTAGGGTACTTGCAGCAGTATATCCTAAGCTAAAATTACTGTTTCTTATTAGAGAAAATGAAACATGGTGTAAAATAGAGGGAAAACAATAACGAGAAGGGACACATCACCACTGATTTAGATCAGGATCCAATGAACATGCTTGTCATATTAGTAGATTAAAACGAGTCACATACATTCTTGTCCAATAGCTTGGTATCATCCAGAAATCATCTCCCAACCTATTTACAACTACTACTCATAGAACTCTAACTTAGTAAAACAACTTACAATCAGTGATTTTCCAACAACCAACCAACATTTTCAATGTAATTTTCATGGGTTCTTATAGGGGAATCAATGATAGTAGTGGTAGATAGGATTTAAATGATTCATTAAAACATAGGGAGAAATGTCTTCGAAGCCCATTCTATTTAATATCTTTATATTAACTTTCAGTACCCTTTAGTCGATTTAGAAGTCTATGTTAGGTTGACAATAAATTCTAGGGTGTGCTCTTGAAGTAATTTCTTGGCTGAGATGTCTTTTTTATACTCTGAGACAAGTAAGGTGAAGATTTTTCTTTCAGGTCTTCCATGCCCTCATAACTATTTTTCTGACAGTTCTAGGAATTTCTGTCTGAATAATAACTATTCTGGTGCTTAATGAGGAATGGAGTAGGTCATGTGAGCTTAGTCCTGTCTTAGAAAAAGAACTTTTGCTGATCTTAAGTCACTGATATGGATTGATGTGTGCTTTAGGCTTCATTAAGCCTTCCTTGGTCATATTTTATGATCTTTGAACTGTATCCTTTGACTTAACTGTGGATTAGGCATTAAGTATTCAATATTATGCATTAATCTTCTTAATATTTTCTGATACACTTTGTTGCTTCTTCTGTATATATGTCTGGGGTTTTGCTGAGCTAGAGGGTTGTGTTAGGGTCAATGACCCCGATCTTCGATAAAAGAAGCTATTAAATATTCTTAGTGATGTCTTCCTTTGCGATCTTTGGCTCTATGATAGTCTTTCTGTGCTATGTGTCACCATGACTGTGACTGTGGAGATAGTATAAATTCATCACCCTTTGAAACCTGCAAAAAATGATAACCATGTTATAAAAACCTGGGGGAGAGGGAATGACTGCTTCAGAGGCTCGTGAGGGTGGAGGAGCAGTGAGGAATAATGTGGATGCAGTGGCTGAAGGGTCAGAATCAAGGCAAAACCAAGTTTAAAATTTGAATTTGGCGCAAAATTGGAGAAGGGTGATTTTGGGAAAACCATTAATGGTTTTCACGCAGCATTTGGGGGGGGAGGCAGTA
Organism: Pinus albicaulis; assembly: GCA_034641835.2. NCBI lineage: Eukaryota > Viridiplantae > Streptophyta > Pinopsida > Pinales > Pinaceae > Pinus > Pinus albicaulis. Next base: position 599,022,623 of record CM076579.1, on the reverse strand, counting down.
TTAAATTTTGGAACGCAATTCCACAAAGCGATCGACACGTGTCTTTTGAAAACCACTTTTATCGCGCGGAAGTAGTGCACTATGGGAAGGGGAAAAAAATTGTGCGATATTGCGCATTGGCCGTCCGATCTTAAGGATGGAAATCAACGGCTCATGGTGAGCACGATAGGTAGAGAGATGCGGGTTGAAAGTCCGGTGGGGTCCATGGTGATGTATGACGTTTGTCATGTAATGGAAAGAGTATCTAGCAGGGTGGAAAATTAAGTAAATAGTTAGTTTCATCAGGTTAAATCCTGATCGTAAGATCTCAAGAATGAACGGCTGAGATCTAAGAATGAGGTGGAGAATTTGAAAGGAGAAAAGGGACGGGAGGTGGAAAGGCAGAGGAAGGGAGGCCTGATGGCCGTTGATCTCTGCAGATCAACAGTCCAGATTTATTTAAAGCCATAACATCGGGACATGGTAAAATGGAAAGAAGATAATGTTTTAATGGGGTTTTTTGGCCCTTTAGCGCCCGATTGTGGGGCTAAGGATATATGAGGAAAAGGGCTAACTATATAAGCCCTCGGGGGCTTAACACCTTCATAGTAAAAAATATTGATTTTAAGGCCAAAATAGGGATTTTAAGGCCAAATGAAGGTTTTGATAGGCTAGAAAAAAGATTTTTAAACCAAATAAAGAGAAATATTAGGTTTAAAAGGGGTTTAGGATGATTTAGAGGTTAAAATGAAGGTTTATAGAGGAATTTTGTGAAGGGAATAAGGGTGAAAAATGGAATTCTTTGAGAGTGAAAAGAGAAGTGAGATGATGGAAAATGGAGCCTCATGAATAGTTTTTTCTTTGGTAAACAGCAGGGTTCGTTAATGGAAACAACAGTGAAGATTCTCTAAAGGATAGAAGACACATGAAGGTTTCAAGAAAGATAGATTTTCTAGGAAATTTTTCACTTGAAGGCTTGATGACAAATTTAGCCACCTCTTTCATTTGACAAATTATTATAGGTGGCTAACAGGAGCAACCAAAATTGGCCAAAATAGGAGATTATTAGGATGATCACACAGTGGGAAAGGTTGTGGAACCCTTGACTGAGTATCAGGATCCATTTCCCACAAATTTCTCTGAGATCAAAGGCATCATAGATGACTTGGGAGTTATGAAGATCACTTTGAAACAAGATGCGCATCCTCTCAAGTAGCAGCCATACCGATTAAATCCTAAGTATAAGCATAAAGTGAAAGAGGAATTAGAGAAGATGATCGCCACAGGAATCATTGAGCTGATGGAACAGTCTGACTTGGTAAGCCTAATAGCTGTTCAAGAAAAGAAGACTAAAGGAGAAATAATAATTTGTGTGGATATGTGCAAGCTGAACGATGCATGTGTACATGACTCCTTCCCTACTCCATTTTCAGATGAGACCTTGGACAATGTGGGAGCACAAGAGGCTTACTCGTTCACCGATGGATTTTAAGGGTGCCAACAGATGCAGATTGTGCCAAAAGACCAAAGTAATACCACTTTTGCAATAGAATGGGGTTCCTTTCAATACACAGTTACGCCTTTTGGATTAAAAAATGCACCTGTTATCTTCTTGTGCGTAGTACTAGCTATGTTCAAAGAATTCATGCACAAGTTCTTGGAGGTGTATTTTGATGACTAGAATGCATTTGGGGTGGTAAAGATGCATGTGTCCAACCTGTGCATGATGCCTCACACTTGCAAGAAGCATCAGATTTATCTTGATTTGAAGAAATGTATATTTTATGTTACTTTTGGAATCTTGTTGCGCCATATTGTGTGTCAGTAAGGGTTGATGGTGGATCTGGTGAAGATTATAGTTACTCTTAACTGAGAAGTCCCTAAAAATGACAAATAGGTGCACTCCATTCTGGGACACACCAGATATTACATAAATTTAATTTAGGGCTATGCTTTCATCACTGCACCTATGGAGAAATTTTTGAATAAGGATGTGTCCTTTTTCTAAGATGAATAATGTCAAAAGAGCTTTGAACTGATGAAAGAAAATATGGTTACTCCACCGACTCTAATATTCCCAGACAGGTCCAAGGTCTTCCATGTCAATGTTGATGAATCTGGCATAGCACTTAGAGTTGTTTTTGTTGAGAATTTGGAGTGGTGGATATTAATAAAATTTATCTTCTTGATAATTAGTTATGAGCTTACTTGAGTTACTTATGTCTTCTCTTCTTTAGCTTATTTAATATTTGATTAAGTCAATTATCAAAATACATGAGAAACAGAAATTAGGATCCTAGAACTAGGGCAAAACCTCTCCCTCTTGGAGAGGAAAACCCACGAGAAATTCTTCTTATAGATCTTCGAATGACAAGTACCATGACCCAGACTTAGACCCTTGACCTATAATTTCCTCCAAGACCATGTCTCCACTTCTTTTCTTGCCTTCAACAATAACCCTTCTCTCTTGCTTCAATATGCATTGATATGCACTAGTCTAACCTTTGAACTCAACACCCTTTTGTAATCATAAATTATCTACTTCTGAATTTCAGATTCCATCATTGTTAACATTTCAGAGAATCCTACATCCTTAAGTATGCACATATTTTTTCTTATAAACCCGCACTGATTGCCATTATATTCTGCAGTTTCCTATTGTATCTCCTTCAGATTGATCTTCACTCCTGTTATAGTAATCTACTACCTTAATCACGCTGAGATACCATAGGGTTTGTGTGTCTTAACCAAATCTGCAACACTTCAAAAATCTGCACTAAATATTGTCGATAATCTGCGTTTCTATTTCAGATATGACTGAAATCGTTCTCCACATTAATCCTCATCAACAGTCATAAGAACCCAAACCTTATCTACAATCTCTTCTATATAACAATCCACAATTTTTACAGCGAGAATCACTGTAGTTGATGCACCTAAATCCGCATTGTTTTACAGTTGACCGAGTATCCTTTCTTTTCAGCGATGGCTACAGGGGTATATATTTTTTTTTTCATGAATATAAGCTGATTTTAGTAGGTGAACCGGTGTGACTATTTGGGAGCCGACATGACTGTTTATTGGGTCGACTTCTACAGTTTTTTTAAGGCTATCTTGACACATTATTAGTCTTGTCTATCACCGTTGTATGAGGGCTGAATAATATCCATTCTTCCACAGTTTATCAGACTAGGTATTGGAACATTCCATGACTACTAGGTTCTTCATATACATGACATTAAATACATTTATAAAATAAAGGTAAACCCTAAATAGACATCAAGTAGAAGTCTATTAACCTAAGATAAAATCTTTCTCATGAAACCCATGAAGCAAGTCCAACAAATATACATTTTATTATCTTTGACATTTTCTTTACTTAAAATACATAATTACATAGTCAATATGACCTAATTCCAGTTACACTTTTCAACACTCCCTCTTAACTAGGGAGGTATTCATATAGGTACATGGTTACTTTCAAACTAAATAATCTCATAAGAAGAATTGGATTGGTAATTGCATCTGTATAGTATCATATCAACCAGCATTATCCTAGAGTAAGACCTTGACTAACAACCCGATCTCTCAACAAGACAATGGGCTACAATGCTGGTGAGACACATGACCAATAGACACCATAGTCATTGTCTCTCTCCAAGGTACATACCCCGCCTAGGTGCTCCCAGAGTATGACCTTCTTGGACTATTCTTCTCTTGCGTAGCTAGCCCTAAAAGAATATCAGTCCACAACTACTCTTATATTGAATGCCCTATATCATTCTAAAAGAGTATCGAATGCCAGATGATTACCCAATCCTCCATTCTATCTTCCAGGTGAAGACCAGAATGATGTGTCTATCCATTCCGTTCACATGGACTTCACTAAGACTTACGGTTGTTAGTCTTGGTCTAGTGCATGACACATGTAATATAGAATCACATAAATTTCCCCCTCCTAACACAGGAAGGACATATTTCAAGTTTCTTCTAAGCAAGAAACTTACCACCAAGCTCCTCATCAACCAGAGTCCTGCAGCATAAATCCATCTACTCATGAAGAGTTCCTCTCCTCGATGTCATGGATTTCGATATTGAGGAATCTTCAACTTTTGTGCTTACATAGGGCACAGATCATCCATCACTTTCAGTCACTAGTCATGTCCACTATCAGAAAGTGATTCATCAGCCTTCCTCATCTGGTCCACCATTATGCCATGCTACTTTTCTTCGAATCGTAACCAAGGATCATACGTCCTTTCTTAGATTAGCAGCCCTGTACAAATTCATCCAGATAAGCATATACATATGAACCGTTTAGAACAAAAGTTACCTTAGTGATGATATTTCACCATGACATCTTCCTGTAGGCATCGGCATCCTTCATACAGATTGACACATATCCTAATGATATGTTTTATCAAGGGTATTATAATTTACCAGTCTTTTGTCAAAGCCTACATATCCTCCCAAGAGATCTCCTAGTCACATCTTCTTGGCTTCCAAATGATAACTGCCTCTTTGACATGGTTGTATTTCAAGATTTCTTCCTTTCAGCACATTCTCCATTACCAGAAACTTACAACCTTCCTAATTTATCGTTCATATACAACCACCTCATATTCCACGAGGACATATTATGTTTATTTCATTTATCCTTGAACTGAGAGATACTCCTCCATAGATCATACTTCTAACTATAGAAGTTAATTACCTGCAACCATATGACATGACTTCAAAACATCCAATGTTAGTGTATAGATGTATACATACCTAAAACCCTTTTTCCTTGAGTCATCCTATAGAAATCTCTTAAGAATGAAGAGCTTCATTCTCTTGGCCTGCTCCATCAATATGTCATCACATCCTAGAAATTTGTTTCCATGATGACCCTTACTCTTGATAATTGCTTTCCATTAGTAATGTTATCAGGGAGGTTTTTCATTGGAACTTGTACACCAGAAGCTCCTATATTGCTTTTATCATGATGCCATAATATACATTTCTCCCTATCATACTATTTACTACCAACAGAAATCACTTAAAGAAGAAGAAGATCATAATCATGGTTGAGATCCCTCGCTTCTTCTTTCTTAGACTTATTTTTATCAGGTTCTTCTTTTATATGGGCTTCTTCCTTTTTCCTCTTGTCCTTTCTTAAACTAGGACAATCTCGTTTATAATGCCCAAAATAATTACACCCAAAGCATCATGATTTGTTCACATTTCTCTTCTTTTTTTGAGGACTGAATTTACTAAATCTTCCTTTCTTCTCGGACATGGTGGCAAAGGCTTCATTATCTTCTCTTGATCCTTCTTTAAATCTTGATTCTTCTATCTTACCTATACTTTGGAATGTCATGGCTTCTTCTCTCCCATATATACTTGAAGAGTAATCTCTCCATTCTTTCAGTAAGACATTTTGTACCACAATGAGTATTTCTATATTGGACATTACTTCTCCCAATTTTAGTATTTTTTCTCGTATTGCAAAAATATCCATCAAATATGGAATTATTCCTTCCTTTGATATTTTCAATTTGTATAGTTTTTGACTCAGAGATATTATTTCCTTTGTAGAACCTTTTGAGAACTGTTCCACCAATTTATCATATATTTGTTTTGATGATTCTAGCTTTGATATGTAGGGAATGAGAGTCTTTTATGGATTCTATAAGAATCCTTCTAGCTCTTATATCTCCCTACATGTATTTGGTATATTCTATAATATCTTATTTTGGAGGTTGTATTGTAGATCCTTATATGCAACCCATGACTTCATTTTCAATTAGCTTCAGATATTTCCTTCTCTTCCATGCATTGAAGTTAGATAATCCAACAAAAAAAAAAATTCTAAACAATAAGTCATTTGGATAGATTCATATGAAGTCATAGATACTTAATTGAGAGACTGAATTTCTCCTGCAGTAGCTTTCTTGATGATAACGAAGAGGTTAAGAATTTCTTCTGAGACAAAATTCTTCAATGTAGGTGATCTTGAATTGATGGTAGAGGATGTTTGAAGTAGATAGATAGTCTTCTTTGTAAACTGATTTGTCTTTCCAACCCAAACTTGGATCTGCGCTTCCTTAAGTGTCTTTGTTGACAAGCAACCCTTGTGTTCAATACCTTAGCTCTGATACCATTTTGAGAATTTAGAGGGCTGGATATTAATACAATTTCTCTTATTGATAATTACTTGTGAGCTTACTTGATTTACTTATGTCTTCTCTTCTTTAGCTTATTTAATCTTTCATCAAGTAAATTATCAAAATACGTGAGACACAAAAATTAGGATCCTAGAACCAGGGTAAAACCTCTCCCTCTTGGAGAGGAAAACCCACAAGAAATTCTTCTTATAGATCTTCAAATGACAAGTACCATGACCCAGACTTAGACCCTTGAATTATAATTTCCTCCAAGACCTTGTGTTTACTTATTTTCTTTCCTTCAATACTAACCCTTCTCTTCTGCGTCAATCTACATTGATCTACACTAGTCTAACCTTTGAACCCAACACCCTTCTGTGATAAGCAATTATCCACTTCTGAATTCCGCATTCCATCACTATTAACATTTCAGAGAAACCCTCATCCTTAAGTATTCACAGATGTTTTCTTATAAACACACATTAATTGCCACTATATTCTGCACTTTCCTATTGTGTCTCCTTCAGAGAAATTTTCACTCCTGTTATATTAATATGTTTCCTTAATCACACTAAGATACCACAGATTTTGCGTGTCTTAACTAGATCTGCAACACTTCAAAAGTCTGCACTAAATATTGTCGATAATCTATGTTTCTGTTTCAGATATGACCGAAATCGTTCTACACATTAATCCTCATCAATAGTCACAAGAACCTGAAAGTTATTTGCAATCTCCTCTATATAACAGTCCGCAATTTTTACAGTGAGAATGACAGAAAAATCCACATATCATTTGCTGCACCTCCGCACTGTAGTTTCTAGACCTAAATCCACACTGTTTCAAATTTGAACAACTATCCTTTCTTTTCCGTGATGGCTATAGGAGTATATATAGTTGTTTTCCTTTATATAAGCGGACCTTAATATGTGAACTGGTGTGACTACTTGGGAGCCGACATGACTATTTATTGGGCCAACTTCTCCAGCTGTTTGATGGCTATCTTGACACATTATTTAGGCTTGTCTATTAGCATTGTATGAGGGCTAAATAATAGCCATTCTTCCATGGTTTATTGGACAAGGTCTGGATCATTCCACGACTACTAGGTTATTCATATAGATGACATTAAATACATTTATAAGCCAAATATAAACCCTAAATAGACATTAAAAAGTGTCTATTAACCTAAGATAAAATATTGCTCATGTAACCCATGAAGCAAATCCAAAAAATATACATTTTATTATCTTTGAATTCTTCTTTAATTAAAATACATAATTACATGGTCAATATGAAGACCGACCTAGTTAAACTTTTCAAAATTTTAGGATAGACCGGAGAAGGAGACATTGATCACCTCGTTGCCTTTGCTAGTAGGAATCTCTCTAGTGCAGACTGCAGCTACTCGACCATAGAAAGGAAGGATTGGCCATGGTTTATGTTTTGTAGAGATATATGCATTATATGCTAGGAGAGCACTTCAAGATGTTCACTCACCACTCTGATTTGAAATGCCTATCGATAAGCCTGTGTTTCAGTACAAGATTTGTAGATGGTTGTTGCTACTTCAAGAATATGACTTTTAAATCATTATGAAGCCTAGTTTATTGAATGTCGAACATGATCATCTATCATGCATTGAGACTAGGGAGGAACTAACTAGTCTGGAGGAGGGAATACCTTATGCGCAGATATTTTCTATTAAGGTAACTCATGAAAACTTTGCCGATATTATCCACTTTCTAACCACTGGAATTGTGCCTGCTGAATATTCAGTGCAGCAAAATAAGGAGTTGGTTTCATGCACAGATAATTTTACACTAATTTATGGTCAATTTTACAAGCTAGGAGAAAATGAAGTGTTAAGAAGGTATGTTCTGGAACATGAAAGATAACAGATCTTGGACGAGGCTCATGGAGGAGTGTCATGGAGGAGTGGCAGGAGGCCACTATGTTGGGAAGGCCACTGCACATAAGGTGTTGCGTGTTGGGTTAGGGTGGCTCACCCTACACAGTGATGTACATGCATACTGTCGGGCTTGTGATGCATGCCAAAGAATGGGGAAGACCTCACATAGAGATGAAATGCCCCTACAACCACAGGTGGCCCTGCAGGCCTTTGATAAATGGGATATATATTTTTTTGGACCTATCCATTTCCACAGTCCTCCGAGGGAAAAAGGAAGAAGACTAGCGTGCGCTACACCATCAATGGCATAGATTATGTAACCATATGGGAAAAGATAAGCTAGAGGAAATGATAGCCTACATATGCTACGCACACTTGCCAATACGACTAGATTTTGGTGTCCAAAAATATTGATGAGTGATAGGGGTACACACTATGTTAATGAAACCATTGAAGCTATGACAGAAGAATTTCAGATACATCACCAGCAGTGTACTCCTTACCACCCTCAGGAAAATGGCGTAGTAGAATATTTCAACAAAATATTGGAGAATGTGCTCACAAATATTTGTAATTCAAATCGAAATGATTGGGACGTGCATATCCCTTCTTTTCTATGGGCTTATAGGACCACATGTAAGAATTTGACTAGGAAAACACCATTCTGGATGGTTTATGGGCAAAAAACAATCATTCCAAAGGAATATATTGTCCCAAGCTTGCACATCGCAACATTCATTAATATGGCTGAGCTTGACATCATGGAGGAACATCTAGCGCAAGTGGTTTCCTTAGAGGAGGATCTGTTCATTGCTAACTTTCATCAGCAAGCACAGAAGGTATGCGAAAAGGCCTGGCACGATAGACACATTCGACAAAAGGCATTCAAGGAAGATGATTTGGTTTTGTTATATAACAGTTAGTTTGCATGGCACCCAGGAAAGTTCAGGAAGCATTGGTTAGGTTCATACCTTGTGAAATATATCATTGATGGAGGTAGGGTACACTTGACCACGTTGCGTGGCAAGAGTCTTCCTGAGTATTTCAATAGAAGCCGACTGAAGCCATTTAGGGATAACATTGTGCCTACCAAATGACTATATGGCCAGAGAATGGGAATTCACTTGTCTACGTGCTACGCAGAGGCCATACGCAGACAAGTGTGATACGAGTGCAAAGGTAGTGTGCTGTTGGAGAAACTAGTCGTTAGAATAGTAAATCTGTGTGAAAAAATAATTTTACCGTTGGATAGAGCACGTTTTACGCATTTAATGAGGAGATATTATAGGATTTTTTACCATTTTTACTGGGATAAGTTGAAATTAATGAGGTTCATACCATTTTTACTATGGATCACCTATAAAAGGAAGGGTGTGCATCATATTCTATTCCTTTGTTGTCTGAGTATATTGTGCTTTAAATTTATGTGTGAGTTGCACTTCAAATTTATCTGTGCATATTGTATGTCTCGCTGTGGGACCCCCGCATTTGACGTAAGCAACCCAGATTTAATTTTCAAGCCAAGGATGACTGCTATGCACCTGAGAACATGCCATCTTAAGAGCACTCTGTGTCATTCATAGCATCTATGAATCATGGATATGATGATGTTCATGAAGTAATACCTGAGGTGAACGAAGTAGTTTCAACACCTTCAAAAGGCAAGAGAAAGGTGACAAAGGGCTCAACCTCATAGCACGAGACATCTATGAAAACATATCTCCTTCTTCGATAGATTTTGCAGGAACTATGCACCAAGGAGTAGGCATTTAATGACCTCCGCAAGGCGCTACCTACATTTGTACTTGCTCAATGGATGACCTAGTTGCAGACAAGTCATATCTTGCACGATGAATTTGAGGACCTGTGAAGAAATAATCACATGGTGATGGACCATATGAAGCCATGGGGAGATGAAGCAATGAAGTTGTCAGAAGATATGGATGTTGTTGTTGAGAATCTGAACCAAAAATATCAAAGCATCAATCTCGATGCAGAAGGATGACTTCGCATAATTTGGTGGATACAATGCATAGTGCATATTATCAGAGCGCGAGCGTTCCCGCGCCCTTCATTGCTTCCCTCGAAGAGATGATGACAAAGATGAAGACTTCAATACCACTGTCACTCGGGACGAGTCATAAGATTGTGTTGGGGGCGTGTTGGAGTGAGGTCCCATAGGATCACAATTTTGATAAAAATATAGTATTTTTGTAATGTTGAGTTGTGCATGCTAGGAAATGCACAGGTTGAGGGGCTTTGGGGCGTGTCAAAGGCCCTTCATGAGTTGTAATGGGAAAAAGGGTAGATCTAGTAGTCTTAAACCATGATTTGTGGACCTTAGTATGAGCGCAGGATCAAGTATAAGTAGAATTATAGATTAAGTTGGATAGGAAAAGTTTGTGATGAATTTTGATGAATGATAGATCTCTGAGATAAGTCTATTTTTTCTATCTGGATATAGAAGTATCTTGTTGGTTGTGTGCATGGAGACCTTAGTTCTGATGTGTGTGAACCCGGTTGGCTGTGTGCCAGGGTAGAATTGAAGTATTGTAAGGATGTTATGAACTGTGGAAGAATAAAGGAATTTTTTGGATAATTCTTAGGACCAAATGCATCTGTGATATTTTTTTGTAATATGTTTCTTATTATTTATGTTATCTGTGACTGGATCGGTTGTGTACATATTTCAATGCTTAATATGAATATTAGATGCATAGATATGTTATTGCAAGACCCGAATAGCACTTTATTAAGACAATTAAGGGATTGCGAAGCCATTGTCTGTATGTGCGTAGGAAAGCCTGTGTATCTTGACCTAGACATGTTTCTGGATCTGAGGACACCCATTTCATTTAATTCTCTATCAGGGTGTGGAAACCTAGTTCCTTCACCCCCACATACTTCTTCGGGTGAGACTTTGACCTGTTGAAGTAGATCACTGCTGGAAGGGCCAGTAGTAAGAGGTTTTTCTTGGTTAAGCTTTACTTTCAACCTGGGCCATGACCCCTTAAGCCAACATCTTCCATTACTAAAATAATTTCACATCAACATAATTGTGTCTCAAATCCTGATACATGTTTCATGTCATTGATGGGGGATACATCAAGGTCCTCCTGCAATGAGTCATGTCCTCTTGACATCATCTCATTATCCATAAATTTTACTTAGAAGCTCTTGATTCAGTACCTTGGAGCTTGCATACATAAATGGAAATTGTCCTTTCTCTCGACGATAGGTATACACCATTGGCTTTTGAACGAAACATTATGTATGGTGTTTGACTTCAAGTCATTTATATACACCATACAGATTGTACTATCATACCTTGAGATCCATTAACAACCTCGGTGGTTTCTGTTGTGTTTGCTAATGGCTTACATCATTGGTCGTTAATCAGATGATTTCTACAATGTTCGACCTCATATAATTAATTGAAATGGTTATATTATTACATTGGATGATCAAGTGAATGAGATAGAAGACCCAAGAACTAGTTTCATCCATCGAGGCTGCAAACTCATGATTAATACACAATTCAAAAGTATGATGGTTGTAATCATACATGCAGTCATCCAATCATGGGTCCACCTTTTGTTATTAGTGGACATGTATTTTGATCCTTGTACATGTAATTTTAGCTTACGTTTTGATCATGGATATGCCTCCCTCAACACAGATATCATGATGTAAATGTATTGTAAGGGATGATGATCTTGACTAGTTTTTATTGATCCATACATATCATAAAGTAAATCACTTCATTGATTAGTGACTATTTCTGACTTTATGCTTTATGGAACAATCTGTTATAGAGATTTTTTTCACATCTGGTGAATATCCCCACAAATTGAGTCAATTAAAATTGATGAACACCTTGTCATCATTCGTACACAAATCCCTAGGAATGACTCTCCCAAACCCTTGAGTTTCTAGGCTTAATTTCTTGATTTCCATGTTTTTAAGGCCCGATGCACCCTCTCCCTTTAGGAACCTGTGTTTAGTGTAGGTTGATCTGTTATGCACGTTCACTAATCATTAGAAGGTTTTCCCTTACTTAGGGTGCGTTGATTCTAGAAATGAGGGAAAAAAAAATCCGAAATATTCCTCTTCTAGAAGCTTCAAGTAGTTGTTTCGACCAGTTACCTTGGATAAGAACTTCGAATCCTATCTAATCCCACCTTAGATATTTCACCCCTTATCCCTTTAGCTCATCCTCCCATCAAGAATGGATCTCAAGCCTGGATTGCTAAATGGATAAGGATTTATAAACTATCATCATCTCCTATATATTTACTGCCATCCAGAAGTTACAGGTTGGCTTATGAAGATTGATTATACCCTCATGTTGTTGCCTTGGAGCTAAGAGAGTCGTCATTCCTTATAGTGAGGTGACATAGAGGTGTGCTTTGTGTCAAGGAAGGAAAATTCAACTTGGAAATTTCTCTACAAGATAAGCTTCTATATTTGGTTGTAACTCTCTCCATTTCTATTAATACAAACAATACATTTTTTTTTTCTATATATGATGTTTACATTAATATGTTTCAATACTTTGTTGATCAATTAAATAGAGTGATTGAATACATAGACATTGTATACCTTTGACTTGTTTTGATAGTATGTACGTATTCCCTTTGTTTAGAAATCAGGCTAGGATTGGAGCATACAAGCCAAGAAGAGAGTGAGGCTTGTCATAGATTCCAAGTAAGCCTCATCTCATTGTTTCATTACTTTAAGCTAAACATTATATTATTTTCTTTCTGTTGTTGTAGATTAGGACACTAGGTATAGGGAAGATACTTTTTGACACATTTTTATATTCTGCATAATAGTAGGGGTGAGTAGGTAGAGAGTCTATGTGTTACATAAGTTAATGGAAATGGGTTTTATGCATAGAAAAATTATTGGTAAAATATTATATTAAATTAAGAGTTAGAAAATTTGAGGGGCTAATTAGTAGGTATATAATGGTTAGTGATTATAGGGTTTAAGATTCAAGTATTGGAAAGTGACAAGTGAAACTAGCCAAGAAGATTAAGATCTGTGTCCAAAATTGTGAAGGTTGGATAACACTCTCCTCAGGCTATGTGGGAAGCCACGTACCATATAAATATATAATTTCCATAACTATAATAAAACTCGATAACGAGATATTTATTGACCATATTGGTAGTAACAAATTTTTTTCATACTTACGATTATATTTTAGAATGCATCTTATATCCATTGTCAATGTATCTTGATCTAGGGTACCTCACTCTAACTTTTTTGTATATCATCATTAATCGATGAGTGAAACACATTAGGAAATTTAGTAATGAAATGTTTAGAATCGCGAATACCATATAATGCTCACATTATGTTGAAAAACACACCTCATACTAGAAGAGGGTGTGATGTCCTTCATTGTAGAAAGAAGTAGGAATGAGACCATTATTCATAAAGAGGGGGCAGTATTATTCCTTTTCCATTGGGATTTTCACAAAATCCAACTTTATTTATTCAACTTATCTTGGAATTACAAAATTGAGAAGTAAAAAGAAAAACATTTCATAACATGGACTATTTTCTACTTGAGTAGTGGCTTTCGATCTGCGTCTTATCCTAATTATAGTTTTTATCAAGCACTTCTCAACTTATATTGTAGTGATTTGATATGTGAGAAGTATACATTTGTTACCAAATTTAATACAACAACAAAATAATTTAAATAATCACTAGATTAATGCATCTTGATGAGTAGATATTCCATGTGGCACCTTTAAGAAATTGGCATTTCTTCAATTGTGCCTCCTCAACTCCAATTTTTCTTGCCTAGGAAATAGAGTCTCATCACTAAAAACCTCAATGCATAGACAATGGGCAGTTTCCATCACCATAAACCTCATCTTAACCTTGAACCAACTACAGAAGATACACGACCAGGTCTTGTCATGATAAAAGAACAATAATGACAATTTTTTCGCCATTACTAGGTTTTTGGTTAGGGTGGGGCACTCACATACTAGCTAGAAAAACAATATACCCAAATGTGGAATGTTGTCACTAATATCATGTAAGATTCGATGAAGCCTCGACACCCCTTGAGACTTTAAGTCCCATAATTGACTCCCACATTAATCTTCCCATGAGATTTGAATTAAAGACTTCATAAAAAGTAAACTCCACACAAACCACCTTATTTACAAGTTAATATTATAAATTAATAAATCAAAATGTAAGTAAAAATTATAAAATATCAATTAGTGAAATTTAAATTGTCAAAAATTGAAAAAGATGAAATACTAAAATTTTGAAAGAACACATAATTATATATGATAGGTTTTGCACTGTTAAAAAAAGGGGGGGGGGGGGGGTGATATGTCACTTTCCCAATATTCATCCGAGGCTAATGTACAAGCTTGAGCGAAAGCTCGATTATTTCGTGCCAATATCATTAATTTCAAATTAACTTTCAATAAAGGTTCATTGTGAATTGGAGATTTTCCCCCTTCATCATTCCAATGGACGATGCCCTAAATGTCTTCACCGCATTTGTATTTTGTTATATGTTTTGTGCTTAGAATTTTCCTTTGTTTCTGCTGTTGCTAGCGATTCAGTGGAGCTCCTCGAGGCAGTAGTAGCAAGAATGGGTTTCTTTAGCGGAATATTTAGTAGTGGAGAGGCTCGGTCGGTCTTTGATCTATATTTTCTACTGGGGTTTGAAATTGCAATGGGGAATGATTTCATATTTGGAGGGAAGAGTGGTTGGAGCATACCCACTAGCTCTGAACGTGAGATCTTCAATCTGTGGGTTGAGAGCGAAAAAATGTCTCATCATCTGGAAAATCAATAAATTCAATTAACACTTGAAATCAACATATTTAAGCCAACCCGTTGCCCAAATTCGTTATCCCTTCTCCATTGTTACCATATTCGCTGACCTTATGAGCAAGGTTTTCCTCTTTGTTATAATTGGTTTTTGTAGTCATGGCGAGCGGGAGAGATGTTATACCTACGTTCCCAACTGAGAGTAAAGAAAGATTTTCGCCGCAGACTCTTCTATCACCTCTTCTGTCAGAGAATTGAATTTAAGTGATAATCGCTCCTCTTTTTTCGGGATTGAATTTTGGTTTTATACGAAAGTGGGTAAGATGATGCTTTCCATATATGAAGGTCTAATATAATAATAGAAGTTTCTGTAAGTTTGATGATCTACTGCAATAGCAATGGGGGAAATTTTAACTTTTTTCCCAATTTCCCTTTCTTGTGGTATTATTCAAAAGGATTTTGTTCGATGTGTGGTTGAGATAGTGAGCCCCAATCTAATGGAATCAATATTCTCATCATGTTACTCTCATTTATTATCGTATCTTTTATGTATGTACCAAAGTTAGTTGGATGATTTATTTGTTTATGATCAGGGATTCACATTGCATACAAGTATTTGTTTCAAACACTTGCAGGTGTGGAGCTTTTGCTTGTGAGAGAGGGAACGTATTTGAGTTCAAGAAATTGGTTTTCCTCCATCATTAAAAGGACATATCATATCCTACTAACAAAACTGGGTGTGACATTAATAGGATACTTTATCCTTTTAATAGGATACTTACATCATACGAATGATGTGCAGGATGATTTTGTTTACATTTGCTTTGATCTATGTGCCGTAATTTTAGAATATCTTGCATTAATCCTTCAAGAACACCATTTATGGATTTTCACATTTTGGAAACGAGCAATTGTATAGAGTTTCAATTATCGTTATCATTAAAAAGATTGTATTTTCTTCTATGCTTCCTATTTTTCTATTTTTTTTAGCCTTGAAATTTAGATTTGATTTGTTGCTTATATGGAGCTAATTTGGCACAAAATAAAATAATGTCAACTTCCCTTCAAGTGTTTCCTTAAAATATGGGAAGGATTGTAAAAATAGAAAAAAATAAATCTCATGAATTCTTCAATAATAGACATTAAAGAGTCATTCAAATATTTCGAATATTCTAAACCAGGACACCCCTTAAAAAAACTGAAACAAGATTTTCTAAATCATCCCATTCCTAATAAAATCATTTTTTATATTTGAAAAAATCACTTTCATATACGGTCAAAGTTAATGAATAAAATAGAAAATTGTTTGATATTTAAATCTACAAAAATGGGTTGAAAAAATTCCTTTGTATTTCCCAAACCTTCCTAGTTGTGTAAAAACTGAGAATTTTTTTTTAAATGGACCGGGTCCCCAAAAATATTGTATTTAAAAAAAAAATCATTTCCAATTGTTTGGAAAATTTGATTAAAGATAGTAACTAAAACAGGGAAAAAACTAAGAGTTATAGAGAATACGACTTTGAACAAAATATACATCATTGTTTTGCATCATATTTCCTAAAGTGGTATTATAAGAAATGATGAAAATCTTATGGATTGAAAGGAACTCTTTACTCTTCAAGTTCGTTTAGAATCCCTCCTATAAAAGGTGATTTATATATTCAAATTTCATCACAAAACATTTCTTACCTGAATCTATGTAACTCATATTGAGTTACTATCACAACCAAGTGTTGAAATCCATTAGAAAACTCACTCAACATCACCTTACATGTAGGTGTATGACGTCCATGTGTGAAATTTACTTTGTAGTTTATGCTTGAATCTCGCTATTGTTGCTTCTGGAAGATTTTAGCTATGAGAAATATGATTAATTCCCTTTATAGCATCTCTGCTTGTCTAGACATACTATTCATTATGTAGTTTAGAGATGCTTCATTTTGAGCATACCTGCCACGATATTCAATAAGGAAACATCGCATTCATATCTTTCATTAAATACTTCTAGTGCATTTCCCAAACTTCCAAACTTTACATACATATCAACAATTTCATTTCCAGCAAGGCTATATGAATCAAGCCCACATTGGATAACAAAATAACGGACCTACATTTCAATTTCTAGGTTGGGACATGCTTTAAGAACACCAAAAAAATGTGTGTCTAGGTTCATGACTGAAAATTGCATTTGTAAAAACAACATCATAGATTGCTTACCATCTCTATTTTGTGAAAATCCTGAAATGCTAGCATTCCATGAAATATATCTACTTCAACTTTTTTTCTATAATTATATGTTCATTTTACATTTAAGAACACTTTGAATACATCCCTATAAAGAATTATTCACAAATACATCAGAGTCAACCCAATTTTATTTTTATGTGGCATGGATATCTTTTCCTTGCTGCAGGCTTCCAGGTAAGCACATGCTCAACGGAAACTTGTGACACTAACCACATCTAACATTGTACTAGAAAATTCCATTGGAGACAATATTTCATCTTGTAGCTCCTAGAGACAACCTTGAGTTGCAAAAGACAAGTGCCTAGGACATCTTAAAATCAGAGGTTAAATATGGACAATTGTATGAATACCTCTAACAGAATATGGGTCAACAAAATAATGGTTTTGGTGATTCAAGAATGGATAAGACCATTTGAGCCTTGAGTCATGTGAATTACGTATACTTGGAAGAGGGCTAAGGAGGTTGTGAGGCTTCATGGCTTTTAAATGGGACAAGTATAAAACAACGAGCAGAAACTTTAAAAAATATGCAGAGGCATTGAGAGAGAATGGAGAAAGAATCCACAAGAGACATGCTTAAGAGATTTAAGAATTTTCCCCATGTGAACTCAAATGAAATGGATATGAATGGCATATGGACAACAACAGAGGTTCGTGGAGCACGAATTAAGGGAGTGCAATAAGATTAATACATGAATGTTAACACCTGAGCATTATATAGACATGAATTCATGAATACAAGTGCAGACCACCGACAGCTACATTACACAAAACCTTCAAACCAACATAGCATGAAAGATGATTACACATAAAAAAGGAGATTACTAATAACAAAAGGAAACAAATATATACTACTCATTGCTCCATCTAGAATCCAAATAACAGCTCTATATGGCATTAAGTTTAAACAACTCTCCTAAATATGTGTCTCAGAGCACAGGGAGCACAATCATACAAAAATACAACAGATTTCTTCAAAACTCCAGAGCCCTTCATTCATCTTAGAACTCACTACATATAGAGTTCTCTTTGAGTGTTTATGATCAAATATTCTATCATGATCGACCCACCCAAGTGAAACCAAAATATCCTAACAAACTATTCGAGAGTGCATCAAGCAATCACTCCTGCAATAGAAAATCATAACATAATTAGGTAAAATCAAGATTTTACCAGCAAAACATCATTATCTTGACAGTAAAAAGAAACAAAACAATTAGTCAGGAGACAAATTCCATAATCTTTAGAGGAGTGGCGAGATGTGGCTAAGAACTGGTGAGTGATTTAGACTTCATCATGTAATTCCATCTACTGTTTTACATCCTCCACTCTCTAACTCTCATTATTTCAATTTACCATTGCGAAATGGTTGGTTGTGTTGTGCATACTGAATTCCTTAGTGGGGAGCTCTTGGAGGGACTGAATAAACCGTAACCGCGTGCTCTACCAAAAACTCTTGCTATATTTGAAAGCCGGAAATCAGATTTTGGAGGAGTTCTTAAGTGGTAAGTGGTATCAGCAAAGGGGGGTGCGAAATGATGAGAGGCCTACATGTGGAGGACTGAGGGGTAATGGGTACCACCTATTTCAGACCCGCCCCCACCCCCCCAAATGGTTAACGTTCGAAGGCCGGGGGGGCTCCGAAATGTGTTAAGGGTTGTTGAATGCATTGGGGTGAAGAGGAGGTGACAGAGAGATGCAGAGGGATTATCGGTGATGGGATGTGCAAAGACCGAATGGAAATGGCAGAAGGCATGGTTGGACCAAACCGCATCGCAAGTCGCAAGCTTTAAGTTTTTGTTATAAGCGCAGAGGAGGTAAACACTAAAAAAATTCAAAGTGCGAAGCACAAGGGGGAGGTAAGTGACGTGGACGGAAGGTGGGACCCACCTGTATCGCAAATCGAAAACTTTAACATGAAGCAGTACAAATAAACTCTAAATGGTGTGAAGTGCGAAGCGCATGAAGCAGGGAAGTGACGTGGAGGGGAAGTGGGACCCGACTGCAGTCCACAGATTGCAAAATTTAAGTTCTAGTTTATAAGCGCGGAGGTAAACTCTTAAATCCGCGAAGTGTGAAGTGCGATGAGAAAGGAGGTGACGTGGAGTTTGGAGCTCACTGCATGGGCAGATTTATAATGCGGTGAATGGTTATGCGGTAAGTGTATGAGGTTTCATATTATACGATAGGTATTGCAAGTGACCAGAAGTGGGGGACATAACTGCTATGGTAGGGCCAACCGCATTGCAACTTAAACAAAATACTTTGCGGGCACTTAAGCGATAAGTTATAAACTTGTGATCTGCAATTACGATTTGAATCTCCGCTATTAATCGTTTCTTAGATCCAATGGTCCTCACCGCTCCCCTGCTATGGTTTTCCGACCTTGTCTCTTTGGGTGCGCTCGGTCATTTCTTATTTGTTCATGTAATACTTTCCCTGCGTTCACGACTTGACCTGCTTTAGCGTTCACAACTTGACCTGAACACATGCATGAATTGACCCGATCTCGTTCAGGACTCTACCCTTGTTGTTTTTCTATCTTAATTGTTTCTCTTTTGCCTTTGTCTTCGCTAATATGAACTCCTTCTCTGCCTTTGCCCTGTGTTTTCCTTATAGGAACCACTTCTCCATGTTATGTGAGGTCACAAGCCAAAAATTGGCTCCATCTAGGAACAACGTGATGTTCTAAGTGTGTTGAGAACCTCCAAACCTTAATTCTTGTACTTTATTGGTCTCATGGAGTCACAAATGCATACTATAAGCTTGAATCGAAACTACAATTGAGTTGTGCGCTGCCACCTATCAAAATAAAAATCACTACCACACCGTGGAAATCTTGAATACTGAAATTTGAACTACGCTGAAACTCGAAAGATGCTCATAGTACTGAGTTTATTGGCACTCCTACCTACACCTAGTATGATAAAAAAATTATCCCATCAAATAATAATCAGACTTCGAATGTAACGAGTCAAGAAAATGAGTGCTTAACTGAAATTGGCATCCCATTCCTGTAGGTAGAGAAATGGGTTGAAAATGTGGCAACTTATCTCTTGCACTGAATTTCATAGCTCCATTAATGAACCTAGAAAATTCTTCCTTCCCTGATGGCTGCAATATACTACCCAGAGGATCCTCGTAAACATGCATCATGAGTTTTTCTGAAGGATTTGTAACAAGAAAACAAATCTCATTCCAAATTGATGCTTTCCTTGTGCGTTGCCACTGGTTGTCTTCAGGCAGCAAGGATGACTCTTGTTTCCTCTCCTTTTCCATTATAATAAACTTCTTTACATGTGCTCTTCATCATTTCCTTTTTCATACGGAGACTTGCAAGGGAGATGCAAACTCTTTATCATCTCCGATAAAGGATCTTGATTAATAACACCATATTTTGTTTCCTCAACATCCCATGAAGAACTTAATGATGATGAAGTTTGATGAAGGTCTGCACACTCAAAAAGAATATTTGAGTGATATTCAATCAACAAACCTGATTGGTCTTCTTTTGGAAATATTTCTTGGCTTTCATTGGGCACACTTGATTGGTGTTTAATCTCTAAATAGAACACTACTGGCTAAAGGTGCTCTTGTGGATATAGAAAATTAAGCTCTGCTGCCTCTATTTCCAGATCAATAGACTACTGCTGATTTTTAGTGTCTTCCACTAGGAAGTACTTCAGCTTTTCCCATTCTTTAAGGAGGGTAAGCTCACCTCCCTCTTCTTTAGCACATACTAGAAAATGGTTTTCTACGTTCGGTCCAAAAACCACCATGGGTTGTTCTTCTTGGAGATTAAAGGGTGTGTGCCCTTTTTCTATAATGGCTTCTTTGAACTTTTCTTTAGGAGGGTCGGGAAGTTGCAAGGGTATAGATGTGGGCTTCTTATGCTTGGGAGGATCAAATCCTTTCTTTTTGAAGTGGATACAGTGGCCTCATGAGGGACTAACTCTTCTAATATCTTCTCCGCTTTACTAGTGGGACTAGGCGGGGTTTCTTCTCTTGATATCGACTCCTCATTTTGTTCTTGCCCTCGGGCTCTCTTTTTGGAGGACTTGAGGTCATACTTCTTGTGGAGTTGAGCCTACATGAAATCCATGAACTGTCTGCAGTAGCTGTCAATCTCTTGATCCTCGAGAGGGAATTATTCTTCTTCTTGTTCCCCTTTCAGGATGGGTTCACCCTCCTCATCATCGAAGTAGGTGAGGAACTGATCTTCTTGGTTGTTTATGACTTCCTTGGCCTATTGTAACAACTACATAGGGGGCCTCCGATATTGAGGATTAAACCCCTGGTTAGGAATCATTTGGTTGGAACGAGGAGGGGGACTCTGGGCCTATAATTCAAGATTAACCAACTTATTTTAGAGGTTCTTGATCATCTTATTCATTTCTTCAAGTCTATGCTCCTGCGATTACCTCTCCTAATTTGAGGCAGAAGCCTCCTCCCCCTTCTTTCTTCTAGCTTCATGTTCTGTCTTCCCTTTGAATTTACCAGTAGAAGAAAAGTTTTCTTCTACCTCCAATGCATTGGTCTAGATCTGATCTAGAGATTTGGATCTTCTTTCTCTTAAGGTTAACCCAAAATCAGGCTCAAAAGCTCCTGTGAAGACCACCTTAGCAGCTGCTTAGGGAGGCTTTATTTCAACGAGAAGGGTATTATAGAGCTTATTGAAGCTCTTTATAAATTTTGTTACATCCTCATTGTGTCTCTTCTTGAGAGAATTGAACTCTATGAGGACATATCCATGGTCCCTCTTTTCTCCCCATTTCAATGTGAAGAAATTTTCCATTTCTTCCCAAGTGTGGATTATGTTGTTGGCTAGAGACTTGAACCATTTTTGGGCTTCTCCCTCCAAAGATTGGATTAAAAGCCTTAATACCACATCTAAGTGCTCTACATTTTCACTCTCAACAAAAGCATAGAAGTTTTCAATATGTTTATGTGTAGAATTAATATCTTCCTTGGTGAACTGAGGCAACCAGTCTAGATGGTCTTACGACATATCATTTAGAGGTTGAGGGAGGGCCAAGGGGGCATAAATTTTCAAAAGGAAACTCAACAAAACCATCTAATTTAGAGGTGGAGGTATATGCTAGATTTGAATCTGGTGTGAAGCCTAATGAATGTAAGGATTACTTATGATTTAAACTTTGATAATAGTGGAGTCACCAAGGTAAGGGCTATGTAACTCTCAACCCTTCATGCTCACGTGATTGAAGGGTGAAGATAATGTCGTATCCCAAGGAAAGGTTTTATAATTCATTCCCTAGCAACGACACCAAAAATATGTTGTCCCTCCTAGCAATAGCCTTGAGTTGCAAAATACTAGTGCCTAGGACATCTTAAAATCAGAGGTTAAATATGGACAACTGTATGAATGTGTATGATAGAATATGGGTCAAGAGAATAATGGTTTTGATGATTCAGGAATGGAGAAGACCATTTGAGCCATGAGTCATGTGAATTTCCAATACTCGGAAGAGGGCTGAGGAGGTTGTGAGGCTTGATGGATTTTAAATGTGCTAAGTATAAAACAATGAGCATAAACTTTAAAAAATATTTAGAGGCCTTGAGAGAGAATAGAGAAAGAATACACAAGAGACATGCTTAAGATATTTAAGAATATGCCCCCTGTGAACTCAGAGGAAACATATATGAATGGGATATGGACAATAATAGAGTTTTGCGAAGCACGAATTAAGGGATTGCAGCAAGCTTAATACATGAATTTTAACACCTGAGCGTTATACAGACATGAATTAATGAACAAAATCGCAGACCACCAACAACTACATTACACAAAACCCTCAAAGCAGCACGACATGAAAGATGAATACACATAAAAAAGGAGATTACTAATAACAGAAAGAAACAGATACATACTACTCATTGCTCCATCTAGAATACAAACAACAACTCTATATCACATTAAGTTTAAACAACTCTCCTAAATATGTGTCTCAGAGTACAGGGAGCACAACCATACAAAAATACAACATATTTCTTCAAAATTCTGAAACCCTTGTTTCATCTTAGAACTCACTACATATAGATTTCTCCTTGAGGGTTTACGATCGAATATTTTGTCATGATCGACCCACCCAGGTGAAAACAAAATATCCTAACAAAGTATTGGAGCATCCATCAAGCAATCACTCCTGCAATAGAAAAATCATAACAAGAATAGGTAAAATCAGGATTTTACTAGCAAAAAATCATTATATTAATAGTAAAAAGAAACAAACAGTTAGCTAGGGATGTCAAATTCCAGAATCTTCAGAGGAGTGGCGAGAAGTGGCTAAGAATAGGTGAGCGATCCAGACTTCATCATTTAATTGCATCTGTTGTTCGACATCCTCCACTCCCTAACTCTCATGATTTCAACTTCCCGTTTCGGAATGGTTGGTTTTGTTGTGCATGTTGAATTATTTAGTGGGGAGATCTTGGATGGACTTAATAAACCATAACCGCGTGCTCTACCAAAAACAGTTGTTGTATTTGAAAATCGAAAACCGGATTTCGGAGGGAGTCTTAAGTGGTAAGCGTTATCGGAGAAGGGGGGTGCGAAATGATGAGAGGGAGACATGTGGAGGAGTGAGTGGTAATGGATACCACCTATTTTCGACCCCCCCCCCCCCCCCCCCCCCCCCCAACCATGGCTAAATTTTGAAGGCTGGGGGGGTTGGGTCCGAAATGTATTAAGCACCATCAGATGCATTGGGGTGAAGCGGACGTGATAGAGAGATGTAGAGGGCTTATCGGTGATGGGATGTGCGAAGATGAGATGGAAATGGCGAAACACATGGTGGGAAAAAAATGCATCGCAAGTCACAAGCTTTAAGTTTTTGGTATAAGTGCGGAGGAGGTAAACACCAAAAAAATGTGAAGTGTGAAGCATGGGGGGGGAGGTAAGTGACGTGGAGGGAAGGTGGGACCTGCCCGTATCACAAATCACAAACTTTAAAATGAAGCAGTAGAGATAAAATCGAAAAGGTGCAAAGTGCATAGCACATGAAGAAGGGAAGTGACGTGGAGGGGAAGTAGGATCCGACTATAGCTTACAGGTCGCAAAATTTAAGTTCTAGTTTATAAGTGTGGAGGTGAAATCTTAAATCTGCAAAGTGCGAAGCACAGGGAGAAAGGAGGTGACGTGGAGGGCATATCCCACTACATGGGCATAGTTATAATGTAGAAAATGGTTATGCGGTAAGTGTGTGAGGTTTCATATTATACGACACGTATTGAAAGCAGCCAGAAGTGTCGGGTGGAGAGGCTATGGTGGTGCCAACTGCATCACAACTTACACAAAATACTTTGTGGGCGCTTAAGTGGTAAGTTATAAATTTCCGATCTGCGATTGTGATTTGAATCTCTAGCGTCGATCGTTGCTTAGATCCGACAGTCCTCACCGCTCCCCTACTGGGGTTTGTCGACCTTGTGTATTTGGGTGTGCTTGTTCATTTATTATTTGTTCGTGGAATTCCTGCCCTGCGTTCACGGATCGACATGAGCACGTGCACGAATTGACCCAATCTCGTTCAGGACTCTACCCTTGTTTTTTTTTCTATCTTAACTATTTCTCTGTTGGATTTGTATTCACTAATATTAACTTCTTCTTTGCCTCTGTCCTATGTATTCCTTATAGGGACCACTTCTCCATGTTATGTGAGGTCATAGGCTAACTGTTGCAATACCTTACTAACACATCCATTTTGACCATAAACTTAATATGTGATAAATGATTCCCTTTCCATCATGTCGAAGTGGTGGTTGATTGCCTGCCCTGAAGTTACAAATAAATTTTCAATTCTCAAGCTTCCTACATGCCAATTGAATTTTTTTATGGAGTGATAACAACTCTTCATACAACCAACTCATGGTAATCGCTATAATCATTGTATTCCGTAGCAATATGTCTCGTTCTAGTGTATTGTAAAATAATTGTTCTCCAAAAGGAGAAATTCTCACACGTAGCATACATACTGATAGTTTGGTTTGCATAAAATGTTATTTATTGGAATTTGGGAATTTTGGTATGAAGTTTTTCGAAGCTTACAAAGATTGAAAATCTGAGAGAACTTTGAAGATTTTTAATTGTTGCATGCGCCATTGTTATTTATTGACACATAGAAGGCATGACCATTTGAATTTGTGTGCTTGATTTCTTATCAAATTAAAGGTTATTTTTTACACAAATTACACTAATGAGCTTACAATTAGATGCACCACTTGAGAGATACTACAAACACCATGTTAAGCAACTCACTCTCCACCTAAAAAAAAACCACAAGGGTGTGGCCTTGACCCACTTATATTTACATTGAAAAAGGTATTTATAGAGCTTTGCACTTTGCTCTTATCAATCCTTAATAATAACAACGATAAATAAAATTTTCTAATTCAACCTTGATAATTTAGTTATGTTATTTTTTTTAGTTGATGGATTATATAATCCCAACTTTGACTTGGAATATTTACCTTGCACCTATATATCATTTATAATATTTGAACTAAAAAAAAAACCTTTTGATTTCTCTTAAAGATATACTTTTCTTCCCATCATAATATTGTTTGAAGAGTACTTCAACATATACCTATATTAGCTTTAGGACAGTGGAAAAATTCACTTTCAACTATGGAATCTTCCCAACCTATGGATACCAATATTTTTTTGATTTCGATTTGTATGATTTCCTCTACTACATATTTGGTTAAATTGTTTTGTGATAGACCATGATGCATAAGCTCTTAATTTTAGATTAGAACACACTCTTATATTAGAACACACTCTTGGTGGCTTTGATAGATGACTCTTTGTGGCTTTGATAGAACTTTGGCCTTGGATTTTCACCACCAAATTGATCTCACCCTCATCACTCTCCACTGTGGATGCATATTCCAATAAGACACCATTGTCATTCCAACAGTGAAATGGCATAAAAAAAATCATGTTTCAGACCTAGTGCTGCAAACAATGATTCAAATATATTCTTGTGAATCATGCATGAAGTATTACACTTATGTGGGTATACATATGAGAATATATAACCTCATATCCATATTCAATTTTAACTCTTATTAGTGGGAAAATGATGCATGTTATTCTTGAGTGTGGCCTACAAAATCCATGGTCATGGATGATTATTGATTTCATCACAGATGCAAGGGCATGGAATATTTTTGCACAAATTTATGTGATACTTGGGAGAACATTATCAAATAAACACAATAGTTTATGTGTGAGTCATTTGCAATAGTGAAATATAGTGTTAGGGAGGCACAATTCATAGGAGTAAATGGCACATATATGGTGAAGACATGTATGCACAAATCATAGTTTCTTTCTAGTTTTTCCAGCTTCAAATTTCTATATTTTCAAACGTTGAAAATTTCATGCTAGCCTAGTTACTCTTTAATATCACTTGAATTTTTTATCTTCTATTCTTTTTTGATTTTATTTTCTAGTTTTAGGAAAGAGAAATCATTCAAATAGATAGGGCACTGATCCCAAACAAAACATTGAACCATCAAGCGTAATTGGTACTGGGAAGATGAATTGAAGTGGCAACTAGGTATTACTCAAAACATCAAGTAGATATGATAGTGGTATATTAATCCAACACTTAATATAATATACACTTACCAAGTGTTTGTAGAGAGCTGAATTTCAAGCCAAATTTCATTAAGTTAGAGCTGAGGGTTGGCCATAAAGTTTCCATGATCCTAATATAAATAAATAGATGTTACGACTAATAAAAACAAGGTGGTGGGATAACATCCATGTGCAACAAAATTGTGAAACTCGGTTAAAACTAAATGATCACCTGTTGAATTCATAAGCCTGTAAAACCACCTATATTTACATGAGCTCATTACTCTTCAAAATTTAGGATATGATTTTAACTCATATCTAATGTACTTTGAAAACTTGTTCTTCAATAACCAATATGGATACTAATTTCATGTTTTTATTTTTATTTAGAAATATCAATATTTTGACATTATTCTTCAGTATCGAGGGCTTCTAGAAGATAAGAAACATCAACAGAATTATCCTTCAATTTCTCATGGGAAAGCACAAGTAAAACATAATAGAACGTAGTTTCTCCATATGTTGGAATTCTGTGAATGTTTTACGATGCTTCCCTTAATCTACAATCATTTCTTCCTAATTAAGGAATTTTAAGGAGCCCAGACCCATGGTCACAATGCGAGAGTTTTATTAGATAATCTACACTAGCATATATCTACCAATGCCCAAGTGATGGCGCACATGTTGAGTCTTTACTCTTGAACAGTGAAGATTTCATTGATACATCCTATTTTCTTGGGTATAGAGCTTGTTATAGATTATTAAAAAATTGCATATGGATCTATGCTAGCATGACCACCTACCCTATGGATCTATTCATTGGAAAAATTATAGAGGTTTGTTACACATTGGATGGGGTGATTGGATAGTTTGGAGGAGGAAGTTCTAGTCACTGGAATTTTTTTTGCATATGGTTACAAATTATCATTTTTAATGATAATATTGTGAGAAATACCTCTTGAAGAAGATCATGTTAACCCATAGAACCCTTGGTTAAAAAAAATTTGAAAATAGTGTAGCCTTCCTATAAGGGTTTTCTTTCACGTGTGAATAGATATCACATAACTTCCACCTACTTCATGTTTACTATTTATTATTTGACTTGTATACTAGAATTTTATTAGTATATTAGCAAATATTTAGGAGTTGGTTAGGAGGAAAATGTGTATCTATAGAATAATATTAATATTATATTATTAGGAGATGGAGTTATAACTATATTTAAAGAGTAGTTGGCTCCATTTTTATCCATAGTTCTGATTGAGGTTTTTTCCCTTGATATTTGTTGATTGTCTTGAACAAAATGAAAATTGAGGATCTATATTATGAGGTACAATTTTTTTGGTTCAATAGTATTTGATATAGATGTTATAATTTCTTTCACTAAATGCATTCATGAAGGGAGATAATCTAGGTAACATTTTTTTCTAGTCAGAATACTTTCAGTGGAGTTCATTCCCCCTTTGAATATTTTTGTTTATTATAATAAAATACCATTATTATTTTTATTTATTAATTAATATGAGTCATTAATTAAATTAACTTGTGAGAAACACATCCTCATGCATGTTTGAATATTTTTCTTCATCCAAATTTCTATTTTGGTGGATAATAAGTATGCAAGATATGAGTGTTGTAGGTTATTTATTTGGGGTACATGTTTCCTTATAAGGCTCTACTATGACTCATGAAGAGAAAGAAGTGCAACATGATATATCAAAATTACAAGAGCAATTAAAACAACTTACGCTCTTGCAAAAAGCAACAAAAAATGAAATGGAACTTTTGAAGAAAGGCGTGGAAGCTAATATGGATGGTTTGAAGAGTGGCATGGAAGATGTTGGGCCTCGTAATTGTCGCATTTGCATCATGTTTATCCTCGACATATCTCACGTTCCATCACCTCATTTAACCATTAATCATACCATTTCCATGGGTTCACCTCATTATTTTCCAATTTATTTATTTTTAATATTATAAGATAATGTGTGATTAATTATTGGACAATTAACATATTTCATTAACATCTCAAATGTGGATGAGCCTTGTAATGTGTAGGATTATTCAAAAATATTCTTGAATATTTCCTCCACCACTTCAAGAATTAAAAGGATAATTCTTCAAGCTTATTGTAAGGAGAAGATCATGGAGATTCCAAGGAGAATATCATGGAGATTCCAAGAGAATATCATGGAGATTTGGATAACATATCTCATCCACGATTTGTGAGAGATGAGTGACGATTTGAAGGGATCATAATTTGTAATTATAGGCATATTAGTTGACAAAAAAGTGGATTTGTAATTATGGGTTGCTTATCTTGTTTTCAAAGAAGTCGTGTATAAAAGATAGTGCTCTCTCTTCATTTTGATATATAGGGAATGGAATAAATGTAATGGAATAGATGGATAGAAATATAAATTAGAGCTGAGAATTAGAGTCTTGAATAACATTTGGTTTTGTAATATTTCATTGTTTTTCTTCATCATTAATATATTTTGACATAGGGTTATTCTTCACATATTGTTTTTATCTTATATGATTGCACATTTCCAGTTTTTGATATGATGCAGTGGTAATGTTGTTGGAGTAGAATTTTTGCGGAATGACGATTAGGTTATCCTAAGTTAGGAGCCTCTTCTCTCCCTTTATACACATCACAAACTGTTTCCCTTTAGTCTCTCTTCTTATGGACAATAATATGGGGTAGGACGAGCAGGTTCCCCTAAGTTAGGAGCCTCTTTCGTGGTTTACTGTATCTTGAATCAGAGACGAAAGCATTAAATTAGGCTAATTTAACTTCAGTCCTGCATTTATAGTGCATGTGCTTCATAATTCTACGGAACCCTCGGATTGATAATTTATGTTAGGGAAATTATTTGACAATGATAGTTTCGCCTAACATTTTGGCGTCGTTGTCGAGGAATCATGATGGATTGAGGTACAGGTTAATTTTCCTGCAAGTGTGAATTTCAATTTCTGCAAGTTTGATTGTTGGGCAAGAGCATTTAATTTCTGTAACTGTGAAGAGTGATTCTTAGTGCTTTTAAAATGATTTAACAATGAGTATAAGTTTGGAACAACTAAGTCAAATCCTAGCAGAAGTTGGGCTTTTCTCTTGCTATGTCAAGAAGATAATGAAAACTGCGGAAAGCTTAACTACTCCTCCAAAAGAGAATGAATCTACATATGAAAATTCTTGTTCATTTGATGAAAAAAAATTAGAAAATGAGAGTGAGGATGACAACGAGGAGTGGCGGTATGATCTGAAGGAGGAAAATCACACCTCCTAAAACCTTATTGAGGAATGGTTCCAAGCGAGTATGATGTTAGATCAATCGTTTTGTTTTTATTTAGCTAAAACAATGATACAACATGTAAGTCTGATTGTTTTTGTACATTTCCATTTTTCATGTGCGCAATCAGAAGTGAATATATTTTTACTACTGTTGTATGCATGGTTACACTAGAAGTTTGATTACACGTAGTGATTTTTAATATTCAATTAAGGTAGAGTAGGTATGACAAATGAATAAAAACCTTATTTTTAGTTTTTAACAAGTATGCAATCTCTGAAAAAAAAATTAATGTCTAATAATTTTTAAAGTTTTAGCTTTTGATTTCATTTTTTTTTTCTAATTTCATTTTTTCTTAGAAATAGAACAAATTAAGCAATAGAAGACTGAGGACGAAAATCTTGCATATCTCCATGGAAGCAATTGGTACTTGAAGAAAGGGTGAAATGGATAAATATAGCGGTGTCATAGAGACGACTTTACATATATGTGTAAAGTGTTTTAAGTTTAGCGGTGATGGAACAAGATGCGAAGAAAATGGAGGCCAGGTTTGACTCATTCTTTTTCTTCAATCAATCTTTGAACCTCAAGAAACGATGAGTCATAAGCACCTGTTGTTATTGCAGGTAGCTGTCGCGACTTCGTGCAGTTCTAAAAGAATGGAGGAGTAGTGGGTATTACCTTTTTGCGTTTTAAGAACGTCTTTTCTCGGTCCACCATAATATGCGATTAGATAGTAACGTTGATGCCAATGATACACCATCAGATCACGCAAGAACTTAGTTACAGTTACGGTTGTTACTTGCATAGACCCATCTTTACGTCACTACTCGTGAACTTCAAACAACTGAATCTCACAAGGTAAAGAAGGAAACAACTAGATATACCTGGGTGACGGAGTGGTTGTTGTACCAATACAATTCCCTCTTGTTGTTCAATCTGAGCAAGAACCGGTTTCTTCTTCGATGTTTAATCAAGGCTTAAAGATGAGTGTGCATTGGATGCTTGCCACCTGATGGATCTCGACCATTCAGAATAATTTTTTTTCTATTTGTAGCACCAACAGCCGCAAATAACGATGGAAGATATGCACGCAATTTCTAAAGGATTCAGCGGAATCTCACAAGGTAACGATGGAGCGGGAAATAGGCTTTGGTCAAATGGCCCATGATATGTGGAGATTCGAGCATTAATGCCTCTCGCCTCTCACACGGAGCTTCGCCTTCTTCAGCGTGACCCCTGAGAACCGAATCTCTGTGAGGATGATATCATCACTGGACCAGAACGATAGTAATAGCAATAGAAACAATAGGTACATGATGATGATTGTCTTGAGAGCGCATTCTACGGTCCGGTATGACCTAGATGTGTAAGTATGTCAGAAGCCAAAAAAAAAATGTCGGCTTGAACAATAGCTTACATAAACATATAAATGAACAATTAAAAATTTATTAAAAATAAATTTAAACGATATAAACTTAAAATATGAAGAGTTTACTAACACTTAAAAAAGAGATATGGTAAATAAATAAAATATGGTAAATACGTAAAAATATAAATAAACCATAGGTATGGTAAATAAATAAAACCTCTTTTTATATTACTCATGAGGTATGGTAAATAAATAAAAATATAAATAAACTAGAGGTATGGTAAATAAATAAAACCAATTTTTATATTTACTCAATAAACCACTTTATATTTACAAAAACTCAAAAACAGGTTTTATTTAGGTGAAGCCTATGGGACAAATTATTATTAATACCATGGGCCAAATACCATGGGACAAATTATTAATAATACCACGTGCAAATACCATGGGCCAAATAATATATTTATAAAATAGGTATGGTAAATAAGTAAATATAAAAGAGGTATAAAGAGGTAAGGTAAATAAATAAAAATATATCAAATATGATTAGAAATCAAGATCTAATTATATATGAAGTATAAGGGTCAAATACCATGGACCAAATTATTATTAATACCATGCCAAAAAAAACATTATTAACCCTAACATTAACATTAAAATATTAGTATTATTAAATTTAATATGTTTAGATTAATACACTATTAAATTTATTATATTGTAATATATATTAATATATCATGATATATGATAGAGGTGGACGAATAGGGGGAGTCACAAGGGAGATATGGAGATAGATTGAAGGAGAAGGGAGAAGAGGAATGAAGAGAGAGAGAGTGAGAAGAGTGAGAGAGTTAGAGAAGGGTAAGAGAGGGAGAGGGAGACATAAAGATGGAAGTGGGAAAGAGATAAGGAGAGAGGGAGGGAGAAGGAGAGAGGATTAGAGGGTAGAGAGTGAGAGAGAGAGAAAGAAGGGGGAAGGGAGAGGGAGGTAGGAGAGAAAGGGAGAGAGAGAGAAAGGATGAGAGGTGGAGGAGAGAAGGAGGGATAGAGAGATGGAGCTGGAGGCAGAGCGAGGAAAGGAGGAAGAAATACATAGAGAGGGAGTGACAAGGGAGAGATGGAGAGAGAGTGTGTATGCTTATGGGTGGGATAAAGATACATAGGAGTGATGGAGACAAGGGGGAGAGAAGGAGAAAGGAGGAGTGATGGATACAAGGGGGGAGAGAAGGATAAAGGGATAGAAATAGTAAGATAGTTGGAGAGTGAGATAGAGTGATGGGGGAAGAGAGAGGATTGGAGGACAGAGAGAGAGAGAAAGAAAGAGAGCTGGGGGGTCAAATAGAAGGAGGTGAGAGAGGAATGATGAGAGAGAGGAAGAGAGTGATGGGGGAGGAGAGGATTGTAGGAGAGAGAGAGAGAGAGAGAGAGAGAGAGAGAGAGAGAGAGATGGGGGAAGATAAAGGGAGGTAGGAGATAAAGGGAGAGAGAGGAAGGAAAAGGGAGGGGACTTGAAAGAGAGGAGGAGAGAGGGAGGGATAGAAATATGGATTTGGAGGGGGAGAGAGGGAGGGATTGAGAGATGGAGCTAGATGAGGAGAGAGGGAGGGAATAATAAATACATAGAGAGTGAGTAGTGGAGAGAGAGGGGGAGTGACAAGGGAGAGATGAAGAGGGAGTGTGTATTTTTTGGGGTGAGATAAAGAGACAAATAAGGAGATATGGAGAGAAGGGGGGAGAGAAGGAGAGAGAGAGGCATATGGTAACAAAGTTGGAAGGTGAAGATAGAGAGAGAGAGGGGGGGAGAGAAAGGAAGAGAGAGAGCGAAGAGAGGTAGGGAAAGAGATATGAATATGGAGAGGGAGAGAGGGGGAGGTAAGAATAAAGACATAGAGGGTGAAAGGTGGAGAGAGAGAGAGAGAGGGAGTGATAAAGAAGATGGAGAGAGAGGGAGAAAGGGTAGCAAGAAGGAAGAGAGATGGAAGCAAGAGAGAGAGAGAGAGAGAGAGAGGGAGAGAGAGAGAGAGAGAGAGGAGGAGGAGGGAGTGATAGATAGATAGATAGATTGGAGAAAGAGATTTTATGTTTTGGAGTTGATATAGAGAGATAGAGTGAGATATAGATATAGATGTAAGGTGAAGAGAAAAAAATATAGATGGAGAGAAGGAGGGAGGGACAAGGAAATTGATAGATATGGAATGAGAGAGAGTGTGTGTATGGTGGGGTGAGATAAAGGGAAAAAAAAGAGATATGGATTGATATATAGATATATATGGGGGAGATAGGGAAGAATGTTTCTTGCAGTAGATGCATTGATTTCAGTGTAGATGGTGATTTCTAATCCTATTTGATTTCTTGCACTAGATGAATTGATTTTGGTGTAGATGTTGATTTCTAATGATATTTTATTACTTACACTAGATGGATTGATTTTAATGTAGATGATTTCTAATCCTATTTGATTGCTTGCACTAAATGCATTAATTTCAGTGTAGATGATGATTTCTAATCCTATTTGATTGATTTCACTCGATGCATTAATTTTAATGTAGATTTTGATTTTTGGTTATATTTGATTTCTTTCACTAGATGAATTGATTTCAATGTATATTATTTTTAATCCTATTTGATTGCTTGCACTAAATGGATTGATTTCAATGTAGATGGTGATTTCTAATCCTATTTGATTGCTTTCACTAAATGCCTTGATTTCAGTGTAGATGGTGATTTCTAATCTTATTTGATTGCTTGCACTAGATGCATTAATTTCAATGTAGATGTTGATTTCTAATTATATTTGATTGCTTGCACTAAATGCATTGATTTAAATGTAGATTATTTAACTAAATGCATTGATTTAAATGTAGATGATTTATAATCCTATTTGATTTCTTGCACTAAATGCATTTATTTCATTGTAGATGGTGATTTTTAATCCTATTTGATTGCTTGCACTAGATGCATTGATTTCAGCGTAGATGTTGGTTTTAAATCCTATTTTCCTACTTGCACTAGACTCATTTATTTGAGTGTAGATGTTGATTTCTAATCATATTTGATTACTTGCATTAGATGCATTGATTTTAGTGTAGATTTTGTTTTCTATTATTATTTGATTTCTTGCATTAGTTGCATTGATTTCAGTGTATATGCTGATTTCTAATTTGATGTAATTGGATGTATGATGGTACATTAATTTTAAAGTCATTGGATTAATAGTGTGTGTGCAATGATTTCAGTGTAAGCACAAAAAATTATTGACGATGTACATTGATTTTTGTGTTATAGTAATTCAACCTATTAATATTGGAGAGCAAGAGAGACAAGGTATGATGTTTACTACAATAGCTCGAGCTAAATATTTAAATGGTTTATGATTCCAACTGTCCTTTTCAAATAATCAATATGAAAATATGACAAAACTAACATGGGTGAAAATAAGAATAGTAGAAGAAAATAGTTTGAAATCAATCACAATGAAGACTATTTGTAATTGACTACATTCTTATTATTCACAGTTTTTATTATTCAATATTATTAAATTGTCACTTTGCATTCAAAATTTAATTTCATCATTAAAGTTATTTTACAATATTTATCATCTCAACAAACTGAGGTAACTAATCAAATTTAAAATTAAAATGACTCAATAAATCTCAGACATATTTAACATATTTAAAATGGTTATGTTAATATTAGATGTATTTACATATTATTGATAAAATTTAGCATATGTTCCTCATATTATCGATAGATTTTCCTTGGTCGCACATGACTGAAACCAGCCTAGATCCATCTTAACTCCAGATCTATCAAGCGCCGAGAGGGATCAAATCTCTCGAGGTGAAAACCTTTCCTCAAGTTTTGCACTCAAAAAATAGGTTTTCACCTCGAGAGATTTTATCCCTCTCCTTGATAGATGCGGGTTAAGTGGATCTAAGTACAACAAGCAGTGTCTTCTCCGTGAACATCCGGACGGAAGCAGATCACGGGAGTCGGATGGACGACTGAAATTTAATAGCCCCAATATTTTCATTTCCGCAATCCGCGACCAGGACGAGAGACGACATCGAGTTGCTTCCCGCATGAGTATCTCGCCCGCGAGTAGGCCCGAAGCCACATGACGACCACCTTTGTGTTCGAAGGCGTTGGAAGGACTCTCCAAGGTAGGGATATGAGGGTGTTAGCGCTCGAATCTACCTCAGGCTGAAATGAGATAAAACTCAAGGCTACATCAAACCACGCTTAGCCTCGTAGCTAGCCCTACGAGGGCAGGAGAGGGCTCTCTCCGTCAATCTCGATAAAATGAGCAATAGGGTGCGAGATGACTTACGATAGGAGTTGATTTTAGGCTAGTAAAGAGATAGGTAAGTTTGATTTTTGATTTTTGGGTTTTCGTTGGAGAAATGGGAAAAACAAATTTTGGGTCCGGGGATAAGGTCAGACCTTTGCAGATTTCGAGTTGGGGCGAGGTAGGTGAATGTCTTGATGCTTTTGATTGGATATATGAACAGATCAGACCGACGAGGAGCTGAAGAGGGCAAAGAAGAACTTGGATCCTCTTCAAACAGTCGAAAACATATAGAACTAAATGAATTCAAAGGAAGAGCACGGTAAACGATGGATTCAACCTCATCTACTCATTCAATTTAGTTCAGAAGCATATGAAAGGAATGGAATACATTAAACATGAAAAACTTACAGTAAACAGAGAGAAAACACCATCAAGAACAAAACACCACAAGGATCCCAACAAGTGCCGCAAAACCTCTGATCTTTCCTTAGCCAAAATATGAAAAAATATGTACAATGGTACCAAAAGTCTCCCAAGAGTCCAACCTCTCCA
Source organism: Pinus albicaulis (assembly GCA_034641835.2). NCBI lineage: Eukaryota > Viridiplantae > Streptophyta > Pinopsida > Pinales > Pinaceae > Pinus > Pinus albicaulis. Next base: position 598,986,414 of record CM076579.1, on the reverse strand, counting down.
ACCTCTGAAAATGATTGAGAAATTACAATATATAGAGCATCCTAACCCCTTCCCCCACCTCTAGGGGTCGAATTCCTCCTTCAAGGATCAGTTTCAACAAATTCTAATCATGGAACTACAATCTAGGCAGCTAACAACTTGCCTCTAAAAGAGTGGGAACTGATCCATTTACATGATTTTTACTTTTTTGAGAGTGAATCTTCTAGAATAGATAAAAATAAGCCAAAGTTACATGCAAAACATAAATTTAAATCATGAAAACCCAAAAATTTCATCCACAAGCAAAAATGGTCCAAACTGGCCGAAAATCTGAGCTGGAAGTTGAAAATTCAGCCAAAAATTTAAGTGGGTCGCATGCCTGAGCCAAGTGGGTCGCATGCCTTTCAGCCCAATTTTTAAGTACTTCCCGGCATCCAAATTGAGCTCATGATAGCTCGTTGGAAAGCCCTGGATGTTGGCTATCCAACCCAAGTAGAATTTCCCAATTTGGAGCTCATTTGACCCTCCAAAACTTCTTTCTCCCAGAAGTACTTCCTGCTGGTGCAAAAGGTGGCAGCAAGGTGGTTTTTATGGTGTTTTTTAGCTTTTTGACCATCCAGAATCTGATGAAATGCTTCGGCAATGCCTGAGGATGCATAACTTATCATGAAAAATCCAAAAATGCAAAGATTTCCTTCAGCAAGTGTCCCAAAAAAAAGTGAGCATATGAGTGCGAGACCCACTTAACTGAAAAACCTGTTTTTAGACCAAAAAATTTCAAAATGACAAAATTTTCTCCGAATTTGCTCAAATTCGGAGCGAAGATCCTCCATCATGTATCTTGCCCAGTCAACGAAGCCTCGGCCAAAATCCGAAGTGGATTAGGCCTTTTCCACCGTTTTAGTGCTTCGCTCAACCTCCTCTTCAGAATCTTCATTCTCGCTTTGCAGACATGCATGCGAGCCCAATAATGTCCTTTCATGTGACGAAGCATGTCCTTCTCTCTATTTTCCTTTGCCAGCAACTTCTCCAGATGGATGTTCACATGCGTGAGTACAGAATCTCGATCAATTGGTGTCATGTCGCCAGGTCTTTTCCGGGCCAACTGTCGATCCTCACGGATTCGACGCAACTCATAAAGTGTGTGCTCATCCTCAAGCTGTTTGTTGCGCTGCTCCAGATAGTTTATCACCCACTGAGCCTTTTGCAATTGATCTTTCAGCGTGTCATTCTCGGCCCTTTGCTCCTGGATGATCTCCCTCAGTTTCGAGCTAGGAGAGCTCGCATCAACATCAATGATCGTGAAATCCGTGTCCCGGCCTCCTGATGGGCCCTCATCATGCATGGGCTTCTTGCCCCTGTCCTGGATCTATACCTGTGCTGAAGAAGAAGGTGAGACCCCTTCCACATCATGTGGAGATAATACTCGCTCTGCTGATGAAGTCGGCAAGACCCCTTCCACCTCACGTGGAGATAATACTCGCCGTGTAGCTGCAAATAAGGCCCTGTGGCCTCGCTGATATGTCAGAACCAATGGAGTGCTGATGTGCTCAACCTTAGGAATGTCTGGCTGGTGTGAAGGCTCTCCCGCATCATGAACTACCCCAGGAGGCGGTTGTGACTCTGTGAAAAAGTCACGTGAGATGAAATCCTCCCAAGTGATGCCCTGCTGTGCCAACTGATGTAACACTATGATCTTGATCAAAGCGTAATGATATATGCTCCTATACTACTGTGCTGGGCTCTTCTTTTATACAAAGATCACCATCCTCTCTATGTTGCGATATATGAAGTACGGAATGTTCATCATACGTACCCTTGTGAAGTGCATCAACAAACGAACATGGTACGCAAAAAGACGCGCATATCTGCCCTCGCAACTGAAATACTGAATGATGAGTTTCATCAGCGGTGCAAACTCATCCCTCAAGAATCTGAAAGGAAAAACTCTGCCCAAGTGCCTCATATACCCAGGTTTAATGTATGGCTCATAGTGGAATTTCTCTAAATGCTGACGTTTGTTCCATTCCTCTCCCATATTTGGTATGCCAGTGGCTTGAGCAATAGTCAATGGTGACAGACTGAAATCAACCCCGGCAAGATTTACACGGCCATTACGTAAATGTAGAACAAACAGACGAGCTAGTTCACGATGAAGCTGGGTTTGTGAAATCATCTCACAAAATCGAAAACATGACAGATACCGAAAACAATCCATTGCTAATGGACATGCCTGCAACTGAGCCAAAGAAGTAGGCTCCTCCCTGCGATGATCACCACCTTTGAAACCTCTGTAAGGCCTCCGTGACACATTACCCTCTGTCGTGGAATCACTGTCCGATTCCCGCTCATAAACTGACTCTGTCTCTGACATGGCTTTGAACAAGATATTTGCAATGTAGATATTGATATAGATGCAGTGAAGTCAAAGTCTCAATGCATTCTCAAAACCCAAATATATTGCATATGTACCAAAGCATCATAGGAAACACGCAATGGTAATAGCTCTGTTTAGGTGGATTGGGATAAAAGAACAGTCTCTGTTTTGATTACAAGTGGATTTTGACAAATGAGTATCAAGTGCAAAATGCGGGGTGCAACCTTTAAAATACTGGATAAAATTTGTCAAAGGGGACAATGACTAGAAGACTGTGTTTGTCAATGGGAAGTGAGACACAATGTGACAATGATCACAGTGAAACAAAAAGCCATAACAGTGGTAAAATGATGATGATGACAACAGTGGTAGAATGAGTGTGAGGGCAGTGAGACTTTGACAATATATGCAGAGGTATATATATCAACCATACAAGGTGGGAAAACCTTGACAAAACCACCCATATGTATTTAAAACCCTAAGGAATAAATTTTCCATGAATATAGGGTTTCACCTTTCCATTCAAATAAATCAATTTTTCCCACTTCAAGACATCACAACCATATTTAAAATCTACTGAGCAATGATTTAAAACCTGTTTGGAAGCAGCTGGAATCGATTCAACACGAAACTGGGCGCAAACACGAATTTTCTGGGCTCTGTTTTTAAGTGGGTCACAACCACTTCAAGTGGGTCGCAACTGTCAAGTGGGTCGCAACCGTGCAATTTTACACTGGCTGAAGCTAACAAGTGGGTCGCAACCCTCAAGTGGGTCGCAACCACTTCAAGTGGGCCGCACGCCCTCCAAACGCTGTCCAGAACGATGAGAACTTGTCCACGGCCTTCAAAACACGATTTTGACTCCTGCCTTGGCGAACTTCTTGCAAATGATTATGTTTGTCATGCTCATATATGAAATAAATATCTCATAAAATCATATTGCTTTTCAAATGTGTTAGATAACCCACTTTTATAATGTTTCTGCATTTTTACATTTGGCTATTTAATACAATATTTCTCTTTGGCTTTTCTGAGTTTTTGGACTGATAACTCTGCTGTCTTTTGCAGGGATGTGGCTCTTTAGTTTAGGAAAAGATCAGAGGCTTGCAGTGAAGCTTCTCATGGTGAAATGGATATAATTATTACAAAAATGGAATTAAACAATTTCTAGTTCCAAAACAGAGTTTTGGAATAGAAATGTTTTCAAATGCTTATGATAATAAAAATATGAAATCAAAACTTGTGAAACCAACCTCATGGCCTGCGGGCTTTATGACACATATGCAAAAGACGCGAAAACCCTAGACTCTAGGACTAAAGACCCTTTTTAACGAAACTGATATTTAATGACCATGAATGAAATGACGATGAACTTCAGTACTTTTTTGAGAAATTTTTAAATAGCCCTGCAGGTACAAGCATGAGGAAAAAAAGGACAACCAGACCCCCTCGTCAGTCAGTGGCATGCTCCTAGCGAAATGCAACGAAGTGGAACAAGCGAGACACCTAAGAATGAATATGCAAAAGCGAAACGATCTCTGACGGAGAGTACATGGAATGAACTCTAACACCAGTCACAATCGGTATGCAGACAAACAGACTTTCTTGGATAACGATTGAGCCATGAAAATCCATATTGATCAACTCTTGAGCTCTTTTCTTTGGCATTGGTTTCTGATTTTGTGTTGTTAAACACAGGAGCTTCTCCGACTACCAGTAGTAAAACTGATCAGATGTCAAAATCGCTGCCATCATAGTCTCAACCGAATGTTGTCCACAAAATTCAAACTCAAAGGCCTCCAATAGGTCTGGAAATAGTCACGAAGTTATCTCTGCAATGTTTCCTCCAGAAGCGAAAGGAGAGGTCTCAACCTTTTGGCTCCATCAAATAATGCTCTTCGCTGTCCCATTTCCCCATTAGTAAAAACAATGAAAGACTACAGGATGTAAGAAAATGGTAGAACATGTTGTTAATAATGATGCAAATTTGCGACAATTTTACGAGGTGAATGCAGAGCTGAGTTTCGATTGGAGCATTCTAGAAAGAATTGGAGTTTATTTGAATGAGGGTCGTTTCCTTTTGCTGCATAGAGATATGTCATTGGAGGCGACTATCAGGGCTCATAATAGATACAATTATGCTCCAGTTTTCAATTATTTTCGATTTATTGCTTAAAAAGTAAATAAAACAATAAAAATCAAAAATAAAATCAAAATAAAAATCAAAATAAATAATAAACAAATAGTAAATCGTTTTATTTTTTTATTATTTATTATTAATTTTATTAATTCACATAAATATTTCATTTATAAAAAAAAATCTGTTTATTATTTTTTTTTCATTAACTTGAAAAAAAAATTCAACGTAAACAATAAATAAAAGAAATTAACATAAACAATAAAAAAATTGCAATTAGAAATTTCATAATTCTTAAAAATTGAATTCGTTTATTTAAGTTACTTCATACAGGAATCGTCAAGGGAGACTTGGCACACAAAGGCAACAAGTAAGATGTTTTTCTTAAAAAATTCTTGCATTTTATATTTTTCAAAGATCTCATAGTTTTTATGCAGGAATAGTGCAAAGCTTTTTCAGGTTTGAAGACGGTTTAATGCATAAGTGAATTTCAAAAATCACAATAAAACATGCATCATTGAAAGCTGGGAGGAGCTAATGTTTTCGTCGCACATGTCTGTCATAAACATTTTTGAAAAAAATCGATTGCGCCATGACATGTTCATTTACCCTTCTCTGTCTACGTTTATCATTCATCAATATCAAAGCCCACTTTCATTATGAATTCACACATATATACTTTTTCAGAGTCACATACATTCTTTCATCATTTCCAGTTCATCTTTTGCCTCATAAATAAAACCAAAAATATCATTTTTCCATGACTCCATTGCCTTGCTATCATTTTCCTAAAAACTTGTTTCTATTCCAAAATTTTTCATCTATATTCCTACCAATCATTTTTTTAAACATGCGTTGACTGATGTGGGATTCATTAAGGCTCACCTTTCAACAATTCTTGCCCCATCAACCTCAGCACCTTATCTGGGTTAGGTACTAGAGTAATCATTAGTACCTTGACGCTTGTAGGCCCTAATGAAAAGTTCTCTCGCCAAGAGTTATGGGAATACATCAATGTCCCTTGATCGTTGTATCTTGTAAGTGGGACGACATCATATCATTTATTCGCACTTCGCAATATGTACTAGGGTACCTTGGCACTCATTGACATCAATGGTGAGCTTGCCTTGCATTGGTTAACAACATCTATTAATGGTTGGTAATCCAATGACTTCTTTTCATGATTAACATCGACACATCCATTCACATGACTAAAATTGTACCATCGGGTTTAGTAGTAGGTGAAGACTATATATTTTTCATGACTCCATCAACAATTGCAACAAAAATCCTTCAGCCATATGAGAAGTGTGACAGTTCCACTTTCAGACATCATCTTCAGATTCATACAACCAAGCAGAACTTCAGATTCCTTCACTTCATCCATCAACATGATATTCACATGATCCAACACCATGATATTTTCCTAATCCAGCACCATGACATTTTCTCTCATGCAAATCAACATGACATTTTCCAGATCGAGAAGTAGCAACAACTACATTTATATTGCATAGTTAATCAACTGTTTGGGTAAGGGAAGGCATGTTATTTTCTAAATTTTAATCAAACAATTTCTTACATGTTGAAAATAAATAAACTTGGAAAATTCCCTCACCATATTACATCGTCTTTCACTTTTTCGTAAACATAACACACCTTCAGTTTTGCGGGGGATAAATATTCATTACCATTTCATTCCATTCATCACCTCATATATTGACGACTAACATGACTCTTCCAAAATACACTTCATTGTAGTTGACTCAAATACTATATTGGCATGATTCAAAAATGAGAGAAAAGTTTTTCTTAAGCATTATCATTTCCAGTACATAAATAATCATTTTCAGTATATGTGTTAAAAAAGAGAAGAAAGAAAATACATGAATGTTGTTAACAAAAGAACCAACATTTGTTATATTCATGGTTGTTAACACGAGAACCAACCATAGAAAATATCAGTTGCAGTACCATTATGGGAATTTTGAGGTCTAAAATGGGCCTCCTAAGGAAATTATAAAATAATAGTGGAAATAATAAAATAAGATTTGATTATATCACCAAATTTTAGAGGGAAAAAATAAAAAACTACTTTTTCAAGTCATATTTTAAACTTATCCCATAAAGTCTTTACTCAAATTTTGAGCGGGAGTACTCGTTGGACAAAAAATTTAATTCCTCATCCAAGGAGTACCCTTGTTGGACACCTTTGATGGGTCCTGCTACTCGGAAAATGAGAAATACATGAAAAACGTGATTGTAATCACATTTTTTTATGTATTTCTCATTTTTCGTGTAGCGGGGTCCATCGAAAGTATGCAACATGGGTACTCCTTGGATGAGGAATTAAATTTTTCATCCAACTATTACTCCCGCTAGAAATTTGAGTGAAAACTTTGGGAGATAAGTTAAAAATACGAGTTGAAAAAGTAGTTTTATTATTTTACTATTTTTTGATCATTTTACCATTTTATCTAAAAAATGGTTTATCATCCCCCATGGTTGACATCATCATCTTGAATCCTATTGGTTCTTAAAAAGTTTATTTTTGTTGTACATTTTTCTGAGGAGCCCCATTTTAGACCTCAAAATTCCCCTAATAATGTATTTGACATCCTAGAATGATACATTGTTAGAAACCATAATCATGCAAAGGAAAAAGTTTTTGATCCATGCAAGGTTGCATGAGAACATGCAACAAGTTCAGTTGGGGGGTATGTTGGGCCTCATAATTTTTTCATTTTAATCATGTTTATCCTCGCCATATCTCACATTCCATCACCTCATTTAACCATTCATCATACCATTTCCATGGGTTCACCTCATTATTTTCCAATTTATTTATTTTTAATATTATTAGAGAATGTATGATTAATTATTGGAAAATTAACATATTTCATTAATATATCAAATATGGATGAGCTTTGTAATGTGTAGGATTATTTGGAAGGATTATTCAACAATCTTCTTGAATATTTCCTCCACCATTTCAAGAATTCAAAGGATAAATATTCAAGATTATTCCAAGGAGAAGATCACAAAGATTCCAAGGAGAAGTTCATGGAGATTACAAGAGAATATCATGGAGATTTGGATAACATATCTCATCCAAAATTCGTGACAGATGGGTGAGGATTTGAAGGGATCATATTTTGCAATTATCGGGATATTGGTTGAGAGAAAAGTGGATTTGTAATTATGAGTTGCTTATCTTGTTTTTAAAGAACCCGTGTATAAAAGAGAGTGATCTCTCTTCATTTTTATATATAGGGAATGGAAGAAATGTAATGGAATAGATGGATATAAATGGAAATTAGAGATGAGAATTAGAGTCTAGAATAAGTTTTGGTTTTCTAATCTTTCATTGTTTTTATTCATCGTTAATATATGTTGACACATGTTTATTATTCACATATTTTTTTTATCTTATACAAGTGCAAATTTCCCATTTTTGATATGATGCATGGTAATGTTGTTGGAGTAGAATTGTTGAGGAAGGATGATTAGGTTCTCCTAAGTTAGGAGCCTCATCTCTCACTTTCTAGACATCACAAACTGTTGCCCTTTAGTCTCTTTTATTAAGGACAATAATATGGGGAAGGACGACCAGGTTCTCCTAGGTTAGGAGCCTCTTTCGTCGTTTACTGCATCTTGAATCAGAGACGAAAGCATTATATTAGGCTAATTTAACTTCAGTCCTACATTTCCAGTGCATGTGTTTCGTAAGTCTATGAAGCCCTCAGATTGATAATTTATGTTAGGGAAATTATTTGACGACGATAGTTTCGCCCAACATAAGACATGGAAGAAAAAATGGAATACATGAAGAATGATCTAAAATCAGACACAGAATTTTAGAAAGAAGGTTTGACAAAGTTGATACAATAAATTATTCCTAGTGGTGAAAACATAATAGAGGAAACTCATGATGAGAACAAAATAAATGTTAATAGTGATTTCATAAACTCTAATGTATGATTGAAGACCCACCATATTCCAACAATCGATATGAGGAAGTTTGATGGCAAGGATATCGTAACATGGATACTATCGATGGAGAAATATTTTGATCTCAATAATGTCCAAAATAAACAAAAGGTACGCCTTGCAACTTTATATTTCGAACAAAATACATTTGTATGGTATCGATGGATTTTCTCCCATAAAACAAATTGTCACTTGGTCAATTTTTATGGAGGAAATGATAGCACATTATGAGGATACAAATAGAAACACCATCTTTAGATAATTGATAAATCTCAAACAAAAGGGTTAAGTGGTGGAGCACATTGATGACTTCCAAAAATTTAATATAAGTGTAGTTGATATTTAGGAGGAACACAGGATTGACATCTTCATAGGGAATTCAAAGGATAACATCCAACATGAGATTCGCCTTTTGGAGCCTGATTCATTGGTGAAGGCATTCAGGTTGGCAAGAAAAAATGAATGTGAAATTATGGCGACAAGGAAGCCTACCACTCACATCTATAAATATGGAACTGTTGCTACTCCTAAACTTCCAAAACATACAAGGTTGACACCACAACAATTGGCAGAAAAATGAGCAAACGGGCTTTGCTACAGTTGTGATAGTAAATATACTAAAGGTCATAAGTGTGCTGAGAAGAAATTATTTTACATAGATTTTGAAGAGGAGGGAAACAATGAACAAGAAACTTCAAAAGAAGAGGATATCCACCAGGAACCAACCCTAGAGAAAGAATAAATGAGTCTGACCATATCCTGTAATGCATTGGAAAAAATTAAAACTCCTACAACTCTCAAGATAGAAGGACATATCAAGAAGAAAAGGGTAATAATGTTGATTGATTCGGGTAGTTCGGGTAGTACCTATTATCACCTGATTTTTCTAAATGGATACATGCAAATCCATGTAACCACAAACCAACCTTCAGATACAGAATCTAGCCAATCTGTATCTAGAGAGGGCTCTCTCTTTATGATTTAGCTTTGTTCTTAGAAAATATTAGGCTAGTTATAAGTCCAAGAGTTTTGTTTGAATTTGAATGGTGGAATCTGCCAACTAAGGGTACGATTGAGTATTTCAGGCCATTGGGCTATGGAGTCGAAAGGATGGCTTTACTGGATTACTATTCTACACACAAGATGGCTTTGCAGGGCAAGATAGCCAAACAGAGAACAATTTTTAGAAATTAAAGTGAATGGAATGGATTTTGAAGGGATGAAAGGAAATTAAGAATCTTTCAACATGTTCAAAGAAAGAAAGTGAATGATTACAAATAAAGAGCAATTAAGAATTCTTTACTATAGTAATCAAAATGTTTAAACCAGCGAAACAAGAGCAATTAAGAATTCGTTGCTTATAACCAGTTTAGAAGAAAACATTTAGAATAATCACAATTGAAATCAGAGTACACTTAAGTAAGTTCTGATTTATTATTTTATGTCAATTATTCAGAAATGGAACACAGTGATATTATAAACAGATATAAAACTTAAAACATAGGATAGAAAAGACTTATTGAACTGTAGTCTGACACATGAATCCTGCAAAAAGTCTTGAGCTTCAAATCATCATCCAGCAAGCCACAAAGAAGTTTCTCAAAAACACTTTTATTCCAAAAAGTCAATGTTACAACAAAGTAGAAGAATCCACCCAAAATAATTCCAAGAGTGAAGTATTTATACAAATTCTAAACTAAAATATCTTGAAAAAATATCAAGATTGGTTCACAAATCTCTCCAACTATTTTACATAAATAGAACTTAAGTAAAGTACACTCAAACTAATGCATCTATTTGGCACTATTTTGTATGGATAGGTGATGAAAAAGAGGAGAATTCTAATTTGATCCAACTCTTAGTTGATGATGAGGCATCCAAGTCACTAACTGCTTCCTTTCTTTGTGCAATCTGCTCCAACAATTCTGCAAACTTGGGGTCCAATGATATCTTTGTATTTCTCAATCCGTAATATATATGTAAAAATTGAAAGATTTTATTGTAGATAAATATTTTGGTGAGATAAACCTCTTTCATGTTCCCAAAATTCCTCTCCAGCTATGCATAATAGTCTCTGTAAAAAATATGTGTAAAACAGAAGCTTACGTAGTCCGAAATAGTCAGAAGATGTGCATGTATCTCTCATTCTCGAAATCACCGTGCAAAAAGTGAGATAGGTTTTGTTGCGTGTCGCTAGGAACAAAAATATCCCCGCTCTTTGTATGCCTTGTTTCCTGGACACAATATTCTCTCCAGATATGGTAACTTTGTCCGGGAATTTTCTGCAAAAAGTGCTTTCCAACATTGTTTAATATTTCCAAAACCATAATAGATGTTAGAAACGTGAGAGAGGTTTTTGTAGATGGTCCTATTAAGAACATAAACCTCCTTCATTTTTTCAAAACGCATCTTGGATTGATCACAATAGTTTCTGCAACAAAATGACTAAAACATGCAATTTCTGCAAAAATGTTCCTTCTTGCTCTGTTTTCATCTTTTAACCTTTTTGTTCTTTTAACTATTTTTACTTTCACTTTGGATAAATTCCATTGTTGGTGAAAGTATTTTCATCTCTGTTAACCATTTTATCGCTTCTCCGTAATTACTTTTATTATTTACCTTTGATCGCTTCTATAACTTCATTTTAATCGGTTTTACCGTGTCCTTTACCTTCAATGTAGTTTAGCTTACCGCGCTAAGCTTCAACAAGAAATCGCCATCATCCTGCCTTGCTTGTCTTTCAACTGTATGTTTTATCTTCCATGTTTTTTTGAATAGATTTGATAACACTCTTGGAGTAAACAAGTCTTATGACTAGTATTAAGACTGTTTATCCAAGGATGTGGTCTTCTGATCACCTGTAAAACAAAACAAATTGTTAAGAAAGCATTGGTTTGCATGGGAGGTCGAAAAGGTTTCATTTGATTTTGAGAGGTCTGTGGAGTGAATCTAGAATGATTTTTGGGAGGTAAACCATGCTCGAATTGGTTAACAGAGGCTTCAGGTGGCGCAGCTGGGTTACAAAGGGTTTTACTGCATGGGAGTCTGGTCGTTCACTGTGCACAATATAATGAAAAAGACGCGGGTTATTTTTGTTTTATTTTCAAATTCAAAGGGGTGGCGGGTTTTGATTGATGACGTCAGCAGGTACGATGGACGCGTCACAGAGGATAGGCGGTAAGCGGTTTTTTCCACACCACTTTTGAGGGAAGGCGGTATTAAGCGGATGGGAAGCGAATCCATAGAACAGATGACGCATGGCGATAGTACTGTTTGAAAACCACTGTCATTTCACGCGTTAATGTTCGGATAGGAGACAACCAGCGGAGTTGATAATGGTCGTTGATCTTGGACGGGACGATCGAACGGTTGATGGGACAGGGAAATGACAGGGTTTTAATGGTGTAGGCCCAACGTAATTAACGTTAATTAATCATTTCGGGAGGCGTTTGATTGGCGGAATTAGGCTATTTAATTAATCGTGGGGATTAATTAATTCCTCTGTACGATGAAGGTCAGGAAAAAATGTACGGGGATGGGTTAATTCAAAGTTTGGTTTTAATTAAACTTTGAGTTTTATTTTATATTTTTAAACATATATAACATACGTTGAAACATTTTTTCATATATTTTTATTATATGGTATTTAAACCAACATGATTCATTTACCATAGGGGGTGGGGATAATAATATAAAGATATATCTAGCCAAAGGGTATATAATGTGGGTTTTTATTTGAACACGTGGGATTTTTAACTTTGGCTAAAATTATATAAGTGGGTTTTTGGGTTATTTATAAAAGGGATTTATATATAATAGGAAAATGTTATTTCAACAAGGATTTAAATATTAAGTTAGAAATTAATATGACAAATGAGTCAAAGCGCTAAGTATAAAACATCAGAATAATGTATTTTAACTTATGCTTGTATGAGATGGGTTTTTATGATTTGTTGCATGATTTTCCTAAGTAAAATGGGATTTTACTTAGGAAAAAGATTATTAGAAATGAATGAGGAATGGTGAATGATTTTAAGTACTTAGGTTTTCCAATTATTGGGCCGAGGGTCCGGTCCTTCCAAAAGTTAAGGAAATGCCTTGAGCCCCTCCAATTTTCAAATACCTTAGTACTTAGGGGAAATTAGTGAAATATTTTAGGGAAAACTGAGATGGGAAGTTAATGATTTTGACTTTGCTCTGCTTTAACTTGTTCCAGTGGAGTATCTGCATCTGCACTTGTGATGAAAGTAAAAGACTTAACACATCTAAAGCCATCATCCATCACATGTAACTCTGCAACATCATTTACCTACCCTACCTACTTTACTCTACCATTTTTTCTTCTTTATTAGGGTGCACTTAGACTGGCAAACCCTTATCAATTTTCTTTTTCTTTTACATGAAAATCTATCTAGTTCTAACCTTATTACATCCAAGGGCTCAGTTTAAACTGTTGAGCTCATTTTATTCACTCTACCTATCTATTTATCTGCCAAGATTAAACTGTTTGGCCAGATATTTATTCTCTATTCTACAACATGAAATTGAAAAATGAATGAGTCAAGTTTAAACAGTTTGACTCTTCATAAATTGTGGCAAAAGTTTAACAAACTGCACACAATTTTGTTTATTACAAAAAATAAAATAGTAGTGGCATTTAAACTTGCACACTTTCTTAGTCTATTTTTGTTTGGGGTTCATTTCTTTCACTTTTTTGACCATTTTATTCTTTTTACCCTTTGATTTTTCTTTTAGGGTATACCCTCTTTACATTTTTTAAATTTTTTTTGATTTTTTAAGAATGTGGAACACCTTTGCACAAGAAAAAGGTTTGAACATATTGCATAGTTCAATAAGACAATCATGAAAAATGACACCTATTGGTATAGGAGTCTAACACTGGCTCCACTTGGGGATGGCTTTTCCTGGCGAAAAGTCAAGAACAACAGGTCAGATGCCTCAAAATGCCTTTAACTGAACCATGAAATCTTCTTCTTCTTGTTGCCTTATTGTATGTATGATAGTAATACTTCTGAAGCTTAGGGCCTTCTCCTCGGGCTTCAACTCCAGTAAGTTACTATCCATTCAAAACTTAAAACTTTGTTTCCCAATTGGAAATATTCTTCCTTGTTCCAATCCCAAACATGCATTTGCTGTGGTTGAAAATCTTGAATTGAATATAGTCCTTTTTCTACAACCTGAAATTTGATCTGAAACTGAAACAACACACAAAAATTTTCAAACCAACTTAATGAAAAACTAACTGAAAATTGAAAAAAAAAAAATGCTCAAAATTCTGAGCTTATTAGCACTCATTTACCTACTCTAATCTACTAAAAATCTTATTGAATCAGGTAATACAAAAATGCCAATGAAGCCAATCAAGTAGATGTAACAATAAATGGTTAACTTGATTGCTTATGATCAAAATTGGAAGTATGTTATGATCATGTGCCTTTATAATCAACGATAAGATGTGAAATGGAAATTGTTGATATATTTGATCCTCATAGATAAAACATGTTTGCAGATTTGAGGTAAAAATATTCTCCATATAATTTTCTATAGGATCATTAAAAGCATAATGTATGATTTGTGTTTCTAGGCCTTCAATGACTAGTTGTTCAGTTGTATTCTGAATATTAATCCTTGAAACTATTTCCTCAGTCTTGTGTTTGAAAGAATAATCATCCTCAATATGCAGGTCAAAAGATAGTACAATTTCCTCTTGCTTTGGAGAAGGAATATTTTCAAAGAATTCTTTAGGATTTCGGAAATTGTATGACTGAATTTGAGAATGCAAAAGTTTGATTTCATTTTCATAATTTTCGCAAATTATATCAAGAAGCCATTTTTTAACTCGAGGAGAACATTTTCTTGATTTAAAAAGAAGAAAGAAAGCTCTTAGAAAATCCTCATCAAACTGAAGTTTTGATAACTCATCCTTGAATTCATTTAAAATTTCATCAAATGAAAGATTTTCCACAAACCCTGTCATCCAGTATCACTATTAATGCTTTGGAATATGGATTATTTGGTTGTGGAATTGCTCTGAAACTTTGAAGCTCTGGATCTCTGATCTACAATGTCTTGATTGGAAAATGATATCAAAAGAGTCAAAAGAATGATGCTCAAATGTGCATGGAGATTTTATATTTACAATTTTCAAAAGAGATAAATTAAAAACTACTCTAAGATCTTCTCTAAAATACAATATACATTGGAAAACTCTATCACTTTAGAAAGAACATAATGTCTTGGATAACAATCCAAGTTGAAAGCCTGATCTTTCCATATTGTTCTTCCAGGTTCATTCCTCCAGTGGAGTCTTAGTAGTGAAATTGATTTGGAGTCGCCAGGTGGATGATTTTAACCTTTGTGTGTCTGATCCCTGTCCACCATCATAGATCAGATCTAAACCTGTAAAACAATTCTGAAGAAAAAGTTAGTTCTTCAGGAAACCAAATTTTGAGTATTTTATGATTATTTTGTTTTTTTTTTATGAATTTTCAAAACAACTTCTATGATTTCTTTAAGAGGCTTTAGATATGAGATTTAAACTTTCTTAAAGACTTATTAAACTAGAGAAACTGATGAAATGTTTGAAACCAAAGTTCAATCTATAAATTAGACCGGAGATTGATTGAAGTAGCATTTATTTACTATGCAATTGCAGAGCAAAAGCATTTCAAAGGATACCCGGCTAATCTTCAGGCTCCGTATGTAGTTTATAAATCAAACAATAGTAACAATAAAATGATTCAGAATCCCCAGTATGGTCGCCACTATGTTATCACTCAGATTTTCCTTGAAGTTGTGGAAAAGGAAAGTAAATCCGAGGTAACCACAAACCAACCTTCAGATACAGAATCTAGCCAATCTGTATCCAGAGAGGGCTCTCTCTTTAAAATTTAGCTTTTGTTCTTTGAAAATATTAGGCTAGTTATAAGTCCAAGAGTTTTGTTTGAATTTGAATGGTGGAATCTGCCAACTAAGGGTACGATTGAGTATTTCAGGCCATTGGGCTATGGAGTCGAAAGGATGGCTTTACTGGATTACTATTCTACACACAAGATGGCTTTGCAGGGCAAGATAGCCAAACAAAGAACAATTTTAGAAATTAAAGTGAATGGAATGGATTTTGAAGGGATGAAAGGCAATTAAGAATCTTTCAACATGTTCAAAGAAAGAAAGTGAATGATTACAAATAAAGAGAAGTTAAGAATTCTTTACTATAGTAATCAAAATGTTTAAACCAGCGAAACAAAAGAAATTAAGAATTCGTTGCTTATAACCAGCTTAGAAGAAAACATTTAGAATAATCACAATTGAAATCAGAGTACACTTAAGTAAGTTCTGATTTATTCTTTTATGTCAATTATTCAGAAATGGAACACAGTGATATTATAAATAGATATAAAACTTAAAACATAGGATAGAAATGACTTATTGAACTGTAGTCTGACACATGAATCCTGCAAAAAGTCTTGAGCTTCAAATCATCATCCAGCAAGCCACAAAGAAGTTTCTCCAAAACACTTTTATTCCAAAAAAGTCAATGTTACAGCAAAGTAGAAGAATCCACCCTAAATACTTCCAAGAGTGAATTATTTATACAAATTCTAAACTAAAATATCAAGATTAGTTCACAAATCTCTCCAACTATTTTACATAAATAGAACTTAAGTAAAGGACACTCAAACTAATGCATCTATTTGGCACTATTTTGTATGGATAGGTGATGACAAAGAGGAGAATTTGAATTTGATCCAACTCTTAGTTGATGATGAGGCATCCAAGTCACTAATTGCTTCCTTTCTTTGTGCATTCTGCTCCAACAATTCTGCAAACTTGGGGTCCAATGATATCTTTTTATTTCTCAATCCGTAATAGATATGTAAAAATTTAAAGAGGTTATTGTGGATTAATATGTTGGTGAGATAAACCTCTTTCAGTTTCCTAAAATTCCTCTCCAGCTGTGCACAATAGGCTCTGTAAAAATATGTGTAAAACAGAGTTTTACAGAGTCTGAAAAATAGCCTGTAAAGATGTGCATGTATCTCTCATTCTAAAATCACTGTGCAAAAAGTGAGATAGGTTTGTGTATAGGGGTCACTTAGGAAAAAAAACCTCCTTCAGTTTTGTATGATGTATTTCTTACTGGCCACAATATTCTCTGAAAAATGATGACTTAACTGTAATTTTCTGCAAAAGGTGCTTTCCAACATTGTTTAATATTTCCAAAACCATAATAGCTGTTAGAAACGTGAGAGAGGTTTTTGTACATGGTCCTCTTAAGAACATAAACCTCCTTCATTTTTTCAAAATTAATCTTGGATTGATCACAATAGTTTCTGTAAAATAATGACTAAAACATGCAATTTCTGCAAAAATGTTCCTTCTTGTTGTATTTTTCATCTTTTCACTTTTTTGTTCTTTTGACTGTTTTACTTTCACTTTTAAACAAAATTCAATGTTGGTGAAAGTATTTTCATTTCTTTTTACCATTTTACTGCCTCTGTAATTACTTTTACTGTTTACCTTTGACCGCTCTGTAACTTCATTTTAACTTTCACTCTGACTTTTACCTGATACACTTTAACCACTGATACTCTTTAACTATTCTTTACTGTGTCCTTTTACCTTCAATGTGTAGTTTAGGTTTTTACTGTCTGTTTCAACAGTAAATTGTTTAATATCCTATTTCCTTTGCTTGTCTTTCAACTGTATGTTTTATCTTCCATCTCTGTTTGAATAGATTTGATAACACTCTTGGAGTAAACAAGTCTTATGACTAGTATTAAGACTGTTTATCCAAGGATGTGGTCTTCTGATTACCTGTAAAACAAAACAAATTGTTAAGAAAGCATTGGTTTGCATGGGAGGTCGAAAATGTTTCATTTGATTTTGAGAGGTCTGTGGAGTGAATCTAGAATGTTTTTGGGGAGGTAAACCATGCTCGAATTGGTTAACAGAGGCTTCAGGTGGCGCAGCTGGGTTACAAAGGGTTTTACTGCATGGGAGTTTGGTCGTTCACTGTGCACAATATAATGAAAAAGACGCGGGTTCTTTTTGTTTTATTTGCAAATTCAAAGGGGTGGCAGGTTTTGATTGATGACGTCAGCAGGTACGATGGACACGTCAGAGAGGATAGGCGATAAGTGGTTTTTTCTGCACCACTTTTGAGGGAAGGCGGTATTAAGCGGATGGGCAGCGAATCCATAGAAAAGATGATGCATGGCGATAGTACTGTTTGAAAACCACTGTCATTTCACACGTTAATGTTCGGATAGAAGACGGCCAGCGGAATTGATAATGGCGGTTGATCTTGGACGGGACGATCGAATGGTTGACGGGACAGGGAAATGACAGGGTTTTAATGGTGCAAGCCCAACGTAATTAACGTTAATTAATCATTTCGGGAGGCATTTGATTGGCGGAATTAGGCTATTTAATTAATCGCGGGGATTAATTAATTCCTTTGTACGATGAAGGTCGGGAAAAAATGTAAGGGATGGGTTAATTCAAAGTTTGGTTTTAATTAAACTTTGAGTTTTATTTTATATTTTTAAACATATATAACATACGTTTAAACATTTTTTCATATATTTTTATTATATGGTATTTAAACCAACATGATTCATTTACCATAGAGGGCGGGGATAATAATATAAAGATATATCTAGCCAAAGGGTATATAATGTGGGTTTTTATTTGAACACGTGGGATTTTTAACTTTGGCTAAAATTATATAAGTGGGTTTTGGGGTTATTTATAAAAGGGATTTATATATAATAGGAAAAGGTTATTTCAACAAGGATTTAAATATTAAGTTAGAAATTAATATGACAAATGAGTCAAAGCGCTAAGTATAAAACATCAGAATAATGTATTTTAACTTATGCTTGTATGAGATGGGTTTTTATGACTTGTTGCATGATTTTCCTAAGTAAAATTGGATTTTACTTAGGAAAAAGATTATTAGAAATGAATGAGGAATGGTGAATGATTTTAAGTACTTAGGTTTTCCAATTATTGGGCTGAGGGTCCGGTCCCTCCAAAAGTCAAGGAAATGCCTTGAGCCCCTCCAATTTTCAAATACCTTAGTACTTAGGGGAAATTAGTGAAATGTTTTAGGGAAAACTGAGATGGGAAGTTAATGATTTTGACTTTGCTCTGCTTTAACTTGTTCCAGTGGAGTATCTGCATCTGCACTTGTGATGAAAGTAAAAGATTACAAACATTTAAAACCATCATTCATCATATGTAATTCAGCAACCACATCTACCTACCCTACTTACTTACCCTACCATTTTCTCTTCTTTATTAGGGTGCACTTAGACTGGCAAACCCTTATCAATTTTCTTTTCTTTACATGAAAAATCTAGTTAGTTCTAACCTTATTACGTCCAAGGGCTCGCTTTAAACTCGTTGAGCTCCTTTTATTCACTCTACCTATCGACTTATCTGCCAAGATTAAATAGGTTGGTCAGATTTTATTCTCTATCTCTAAAACATGAAATTGAAAGATGAAATAGCCAAGCTTAAACTGTTTGACTATTCATAAATTGTGGCATAGGATACAAGTTTCACACAATTTTATTTATTACATAAGAGCAAAAAGTAGTGGCATTTAGACTTGCACACTTTTCTTGGCCTTTCTTTTGGTGGGGTTCATTTTCTTTTACTTTTTTGGTCATTTTTATTCTTTTTACCCTTTGATTTTTCTTTTAGGGTATACCCTCTTTACATTTTTTAAATTTTTTTGATTTTTTGATAATAAAAGAATATGGAACACCTTTGCACAAGAAAAAGGTTTGAACATATCAGATAGTTCAATAAGACAATGATGAAAATGCATAACCATTGGTATTGGAGTCTAACAAGATCTATAATTTATTCATTGTAAGGTTGCCAAGGAATTGAATTGCTTCCTATACCCAACATATGAATGTCAAGTGATGGTTGCAAATGGAGTAACTATAAATTTCTCTTGAAAACAGCATAATATCAACCTAACCATGGGGGAATATGTATTCAATAGTCCAATTATTTCAATTCCAATGGGAGGTTCTAATGTTTTACTAAGAGTACAATGGTTACAATCTTTGCGGACGGTAGCTTTTAATTTTCAAAAAAAATTCTAGAAATTGTTTTCAGAAGGAAAGGAAGTTGAATTACAGGGTATCCCAGGGAAGCCAGGAAAGATAATAAGCTCTAATTTCATGACAAATCTTCTAAATAAATAACAATGAGGCGTAATTTCACAATTATGCTCAATTTAAGTTCCAACATAAAAATCATCTATTTCTCCAAATCTCCACAAATTCTTGGAAAACCATTCCAAGGTGATTGAAACCCCTGAAGGAATCCAACCTATTCATGATCATGATCATGCTATTAATTTGATAACAGGAAGAGTTCCTCGAAACATCGGGCCTTACAGGTATCCTTATGTCCAAAAGAGAAAAGATGAATGTATGATTGCAAAAATGTTAGAGGCAGGTATAATTCAACCTAGTCAAAGTTATTTATCTTCTCTAGTAGTATTGGTGCACAAGAAGGATGGATCATGGCACATGTGTCAGGATTATAGGGAGCTAAATAATCTCATTATTAAAGATAAATTTCCCATTCCTATGATTGATGAATTATTGGATGAATTACATGGAGCAATTTATTTCATCAAGTTGGATCTTCGTTCAGGATATCGTCAAATTAGAATGAAGACTTAAGATATTCTAAAAACAACATTTCGAACTCACGAGGGTAATTATGAATTTTTTTCATGCATTTTGGCCTATCCAATGCACCTTATACATTTCAAGGGTTAATGAATTCCATTTTCAAACTCTTCCTTAGAAAAATTGTGTTATTATTTTTTGATGATATACTAATCTACAACATGTCTTGGAAGGATCATGTTCAACATGTTGACAGGGTGCTCATACTATTGGAGGAGAAACAATTATCTACAAAAACCTCCAAATGCTTCTTTGGAGAACAAGAGGTGGAATATCTGGGTCATATTGTATCTGAGGAGGGTGTTAAGGTATACCCTAACAAAATTAAAGACATTAAGGAATGGAAATTCCCCACAATCATAAAGGATTTGCAAGGATTTATTGAGTTAACAGTGTATTATCGCAAGTTTGTTAAGAATTATGGGAGAATAACAACACATCTAACCACATTATTGAATAAGGGTGCATTTTCATGGACTCCTGAAGCAACTAAGGTATTTTAACATCTTAAACAGGCAATGTGTCGACCACCAGTCTTAGCTATGCTAGACTTCACAAAAACCTTTATTGTGGAATGTGATGTCTCAAGAAATGGAATTGGTGTTGTTTTAATGCAAGAAGGAAGACAGATTGCTTTTGAAACATGTCCAATCAAAGTAAAATATTTACAGAAAGCTATTCATGAGAATTAAATGTTAGGAATACTACATGCACTAAAGAAATGTTGACCTTACCTAATGGGAAGACACTTCAAGGAAAAAATTGATCATGATAGTCTTAAATAATTTTCGGAACAAAGATTATCTTCAGAAGAGCAAAAAAATTGGGTCACAAAGAAGTTGGGTTATGACATGGAAATCATCTACAAAAAATGGAAGCTAAATGTTTTTGCAGATGCACTCTCAAGAAAGGATGAAGAGGTGGAAGCATTTGTTTGTGCCATTTCTATTATCCAACCAGATTGGATAACAAAAGCAGGGGATGAATGAAAGAATGACGAAGAAGTGTGGAAACTCATTAAAAAGTTGCAGCAAGATCCTAGTAAATATGATACATTTAGTTGGAAAAATGATTTGTTATGGTACAAAGATTGATTATATATTTGTAATAATTCCCAAATAAAACAAAATATTCTTTTGGAATTGCACACCTCTCCCTTCAGAGGACACTGAGTATTTTAAAAAAAATTCCATAGGGTGAAGAAAATTTTTTCTAGGATGTCCTTAAATTTGATATTCAAAATTTTGTTGCATAATTTTTGGTTTTCCACCAAAATAGAGTTGAGATAATTAAGACCCCTTGTCTTCTAGAGCCTTTATCCATTCCATGTCAACATTAGGAGGATATTTCAATGGGTTTTATCATAGGTTTACCTAAATTTGAAGGAAAGAGGGTCATCATGGTGTTAGTTGATATGCTTACCAAGTATGCACACTTTTGTGAATTATCTCATCCACTTAAAGCAAGTATAGTTGCTATTGCATTTATGGAAACAATTCAAAAGCTACATGGAAATGAAAATATTATTTTAAGCGACAAAGATCCCATTTTTACTAAAAAAAATTGGATGGAATTATTTTCTTGTTTGGGTACTCAACTAGATCATAGCTCATCTTATCATCCTCAACCTAATGGTAAAAATGAGATAGTGAACAAATTTTTGGAAGAATATCTTCATTGTTTTCTATCTATTAAACAAACACAATGGGTCAAGTGGTTAGCTCTGGCTGAGTGGTTGTATAATACTTCCTTCCATACTGCAGCAAAACTGACTCCATTTATGGCACTTTATGGATATCATCCATTGTCCATCACATCATGTTTAAGAGAAAATTCTAAGGTTTAAGTAGTAGAAGATCACATCGAGCATCAACAACAAGTTATCCAACTCTTAAAGGATAACCTAAATTTGGCACAAAATCTGAAACAAAAGGAATATCAACATCGCAACAGGAGAATTTTTGTTGTAGGAGACTGAGTATTTTTACGACTACATATAAAAAAATGTCCCTTAAGCAAGCTAAGAAGCATAATAAATTATCGCCAAAGTATTATGGTCCTTACAAGGTGTTTCAAAAGATTAGTACTATGGCATACGAATTTGAGGTTCCTTCTTCTTCTTGAGTGTACCCATTTTTCCATGTTTCATTCTTAAATAAGGTTATAGGTGACAAAATTCACATTCAAAGAATATTGCGAGAACTTGACAAGGAATGAAAATTTATATTTGAACCTAAATGAATCACGAAAACAAGAACTTGACAGCTATGAAATCGATCAATTTCAGACTATCTCATCAAGTGGAAGAAATTACCAGTAAAGATTCTACATGGGAGGATGATATTTTTATACAAAAGCATCTAGAGCTACTCAAGCGTTGAGGACAACACCTTTTTGAAGGAGAGGGGCATGTTAAGCCCCTATATTACTACTATAGTCTCTTATTTTTGTTAGTGTAACCCCCTTATATTTATTGTTGTACCCATCTAGCCCCCATATTGTTATTATTGTGCCCCATAAAAATCCACTATTGTTATTTTTGTGCCCTTACATTATTATTGTTAGGCCTGATAGGATTATATTGAGACCCCATGGACTCCTATACATAGAAAGGAGAATTTTTCAATCAGATCATCCAAGAATTATTCATGTATGTAATGTAAGAGGTTTTATCTCTTAAATTGGTTCATCTCTAAGTGGCATTCATCTCTTTTTCTTCACGCTGAGGAGTGTTAGGTCTCTGTAATAAGCAAGATTGGAAAAAGTCCGATCATAGAGTTAACATCATTTCAACCAACTTTGGGATTCTAGGATCTAGCCCTCCTGAATCCGGAGAGGGATCTCTCCAATATGTACAAAGATGGATTTGTCTTTTAATTTTAGGGTAATGATATTAGGCTAGTTATGAAGACCAAGGGTTTTGTTTGCTTTGGTTGGACAAAGATAAATGAAGGTGAAGGAAGTCTAAATGAAGGGTGAAGATGAATGAAAGCGAAAATTGATTCAGCTAAGAAAGATAGGTAAGAAACAACTTCAATCCATTGGGCTATGGAGTCATAGTAGGTTTTTAATTGAAACAACAAGGTTCAAGAGTGGTCTATGGGGCAAGTCATCTATGTCTAAGGATCTCTTTAAAGTTTGATTTATGGAATGGAATGATACATTAAGAAGGGGAAATAAACAGATGCAGAACAAAGAGCAGTCCAGGATCTGGTAAGTACTTTCAAACTAACCAGCCTTTAACCAGGCACTTAAGAAAGACATGAAAGCAAACTAGGATCTAGTAAGTACTTTCAAACTATCCAGCCTTTGATACACTTTCAATAGAAAACATATAAAACACAAAGGGAAGCTTGAAGGCAAATTTTGGAGTAGAAACTAGTGGGCCGGACCCACCACAAGTCCTCTCCTAGCTCTTCCTTACTTGGCTACTTTCAAGACAATCACAAAGATAACACATAATGGCCTAAGATCTGATAAGTACTTTGAAACTAGTCAGCTTTTAACACATTCTAGGGAAACAATCAGACAGTTATGCAGACAAGTCTGGGACCAGGGCTAACCATATCTTCCTTCCAGTTCATCCTCACACAACATATGTAGAAAGTAACATTCAAGACTGACATTCAGCTAAGAAAATAAGACGAGGGAACGCCAGCATTCCTATGTCTAAACTAAATTAAATCATTCCTAAATAACAAAGATTGGAAGAAAACATTCAAGTAAAGATTTCTCAGCCAAAGAAGGTTACTGATATACAGTAGGCCCTAACCCTGTTTAAACTGTTCTTTATAGTGGAAAATGAAACAAAATGAAAACAGAAACAAAATAACAAGTTACAAATGAGAATAACATCACCGTCAACATAGACCAGGATCCCATAAATCAGCTTGTATTGATGTTCCAAACCAGTTACAATCTTTAAGTCCAATGGTTCTTTACAGCTTCAGGCTTCTCAACTCAACTTAGGTATTTTCTCTTACAAACAGAGCTTACAGCAGCTTCAGAAAACTATTTACATGCTACAGATATGCAGTGACCAACAGTTTCTCATCTTCTACAGAAGTATTTATAGAAGAATGAGGAGGTGAGATCTGATAAAAGATCTGCTAAAGTAATTAATACAGATTCAAGACTTCTTGGCCCTTTGAGGGGCTCGATGAAGAATTTTACAGGTGGTTCTCTGTATTAACTATTTTACATTAACTATCAGGTCTGCTGGAAATAATTTGTTGACCTTTGAGGTTTGGCGTGAGGTTGAAATAACTCTGCAGATATTTCTCGCATTAAGTTCCTTGCAGAAGTAACTTCTCGGCTACGTTGAGGCAAAACATCTTCCTTTGCAATAACTTCGGCCCTGGTTTGAAAGGTTTGAGGCAACAGGTGGCGTTTAGTCGCTGGGAGGAATCAATTCGCCTCCTTTTTGTGGCGGTGGAGGGTTTGCTGTCACTAAAACACTTTAGGTATTCTACAGACTGTGTTTTAGATTGGGGGATTAGGCTTTTGATAACAGTCTTAGCCGTAATCCCCATAAAACTGTCTTCAATTCTCTGTGCTGGCACATTTCTGGTCTTCTACAGCTGATACTCTTTGACTGTGCCAGATTCTTGGTGCTTCGCTGTTACACAGGGCTGCGCAGGGTTATATGGCATCAATGCCTCATGAAACACTGATGAAAATGTGAATTTGCACCCTGTGGCCGATTTCCTTTGACAAATCAAAAGAGGCAGGGTCGTCACCCTCATCTTTCGAATTTCCTTCTGAATATAGCGGAAAACGTTAAACCCTACAAAATACAAACGCAGGTTGAAATCCTGCGTTTATAGGTTAAACTACATTGGAGGTTGTGCGGAGCAAGCAGGGTCGTTGGATCATGGAGCGGGGATGCAGATCGACGGCGGAGATGCATCGGCGGGATGTAATGGGCAAAACCTTTGTAAACCACAAAATATATCATTTTCGACTTTACAAAAGAAAAAAGCGTTTTTATATGAAAGGTGGGGGTATCATATGGTGGGCCCGACGAGATCGATCGCAAATCGCAAAAGGTGGAAAATGCGATGGCGGATTTATGCGACGAAGAGAAAATGCGATATTGCGATTTGCGATGAGTGCTGGGGAAAAATGCGATTGGAGCGGTCGCATCGCAAATATTTGCGATGCGATCAGATCGCATCGCAAATATTTGCGATGGATCAAACTGTTTAAACAACGAAACATGTGATTTGCGATATGCGATGGATCGCATCGCAGAAACTTGCGATGAGATTTTTAGAGGAAAACTGAAAATTGCGATCTGTGATCTGCGATGGATTGCAGTGCAAATATTTGCGATGCATCAGTTTTAAAAATAACAATTTGGAAATTCTATGATCTGCGCTTTGCGATAAGCGCCAAAGGGTTAAAACTTGGTTCCAAGGTGCGGGCGTATGGAATAAAAGGGGCTAAGGGCTTAAGCTCGAGGGGCTTAAGTTCTATACATAAAAACATGTATTTTCATGGTTTTTGAAGGGTTTCTTGAAGGAAATGAAGGTTTCGGTAAGGTTAAAAAGTGGGTTTTTAACCTTATAAAAGTGATTTTAATGAAATGGAAAGGGAGAAACATGAAATTGTGGGTTTTTCATGGGAAAAGGAGAATAGAAAATGAGGTTAGTGAGGAAGAAAAGGAAGGGGACCAAGGGGTTCTGCAGCAGTATTTAACCTGGGATTTTTGAAGGATTTCAGAGGTTTTTAGGATGTAAACAACAATAAGGGATCCAGACAGAGGCATGAGGCCTTAGAGAGACTTCAAGAGCCAACAATTTTTAGTGATAAAATTGTTCCCTGGAGGCTCCAAAAAGATTTAGCCACCTGTATAAAAAAAATATTATAGGTAGCTAACATAGAGTTCATACATAAACAAGGTATCTTATTGTTAGAGTTTAGTGCTCAAATCATCAAAATTCAATTCAACATATGTAAAAGTATTATTAAGAGTTTCAATAAAATAATAAAATGAGCTTATTAAACTCTTGAGGGTGATTACTACCATTTATTTGTCTATTTTATATTCCATGACATTCCATTATTCTCCAAGGACTTTTGTCTTTACCAATTGTTGTTGTAAAGAAGAACTTTCATCCATTTTTTCTGAAAGCAATTCCTTTTTAAGGGAGATGGTTCTAGGTTTATTTGAAGTTTCATGCAAATCCTTTATTTGATACCAAATATCTGATGTATCACCATTTACATGCACTTTGGGAATCATTTTTCTTTTTATTCTACCCATCGAATTTGGTTTGATTATTTTAGGTAGTGGTTGGTTGTGATTCATTACCCAACACAATATTATCCAAATGCCTATGCTAATAAATGGTAAAAACTTGTTATAATTTTACAATATGTTAGAAAAAATAGCCATTAAAGCACAAAAATTGAACATATATGTCATTGAAAATAAAATGTGCAACTAA
The DNA here is from genome assembly GCA_034641835.2 of Pinus albicaulis. Taxonomy (NCBI): domain Eukaryota; kingdom Viridiplantae; phylum Streptophyta; class Pinopsida; order Pinales; family Pinaceae; genus Pinus; species Pinus albicaulis. The sequence goes on along the minus strand of CM076579.1, from coordinate 598,959,735 downwards.
ATAGAGACTTGCCGTCGATGCAACACTTTTTTTACCCATTGTTAAATATTGTTTAAGAGAATACATTTTTGAGGGTATGAAATTGAACTTAACTAGAACGTTGGGTATGACGTTATAAATTATTGGAAAAATAATGGAAATTATCTCAGGGATCTATAACATGCCTTCCTGGAATTGATCTGAAGCTCTGATATCCTTTCTCTGACTTCTACGTTGTCAATTGATTTGGCAATGCTTCTAAAAAATTTAGCACTCTTGTTAGTGTAATGTTCTTGAAGAATTGTACCAAAAATGATTAACTTAATTCACTAGTGACAAGTGACCTTGGCAACAAAATATGATTGTTTATGCTTTAGATCTGTAAAAAAAATTAAAGAAAGTCCCTTCAAAAAAATATTATATTCAACTAGAAACATATAACAAAAAAATATAAACAAAGTAGCATCCCAACGGATCATATGAATAAGAAAATTTTATTAATATAAATGATACACCAAGTGAGGAGAACTTATAAAAAAATTTCTATAGACCCCCCTATGTGGGATGGGTCCTTTTGATTTCCTTATGCTTCAATGATTTGTTTCCTTCTCTCAACTCCCAGTGGGAAAAAAACAAAAAAAAAAGTTATTCAATTCAAGAGGAAGCTCAAATGTGATGAGACTATAGTGGTGATGATATAAATTGTCATGGTGAATAATGAATGGAAAACCCTCTTATTTATAACAAAGTATTGAGATAAATAAGAATAATAAAATAATAAAATATTATTGACTAAATCAAAATCTAGCCATTGGGAATAGTTTATTATATTTTATGAGGGGGAAAGGATAATAAAAATGGTCAAATATATTTATTTATAAAGTGGTTGAAGTAATTAAAAGATAAAAATGATTTATTAATAACTTTCTGAGAAGTAAGAAAGAAATAATGATTAAATAGTGGTTTAATAATTATCTCATAATGAAAATATGGAATAAATAAGGAGTAATAAATAAATAGTTATCTATTTAATAATTAAAATGTGATTAAGTCAAAATATTTTAAGAAATAATTGTCAAATAATTAATTAATAATTATTTCTAGAGAAAATTAAATAAATAATCATTTATTAAATTATTCTCATTGTGTTTTGAATTTTAATAAAAAATAATTTAAGAAAAATGGTTTACTAAATTATTTCCTCTAGTGAAAGTGGATTTACCATTGTAAAATTAATCTTACATGGTGTATTTCGACCCACATAGTAATAAATGGCTAGGTGATCATTTTATGGGTGATAAAAACTCCTATGTTGCCAATTGGTTTCGTACTCCTTTCTCAAACGACTGCTTATGTTGTGTTGCTAAAGTATTTGGTAACAGTTCTTTTAGGATGACTCTGCTCTTATTTGACCCAAGGAATTGGTACTAAATTTTACAGAGGTTTGAGATATTGGGATGGAAGATAATTTCATAGTTCTCTCTTAAGATATTTTCTCTTCTAAAATTGATTCTCAGCCTTCGTTGAATGGAATTTACAAAACCACTTCAAATGCATTGTTTTGAAATTTGATGATTACATTCTAAAATAGGGGTATGTCTTGGCTTGAATTTCTTTCTAAAACCACTCAAAGCCTCAACCTTGACTACTCTAGCACATGGTCACATTCCTTCATATTTTGACTAGTGATCTGGTGAAAAGTGAAAGGTATATTTAAAGTATAAAAAGGAAAAAACTCCACATATGAAAAACACCAAAATGCATAATTCATGGAAACTCATAATGATAACTTTTTGTAGAACTCGACGATATACCCACTCATAACTTTGAATTGATACAATAGATATCAAAGCCAAATATGAGGTGTACCAAGTTTTAAACGACCGATGATGCATAAGTCAAACCACAAAATAACTATGGAAACTTCAATCAAACCATGCCAACGCATTCCTTCATGGTCCTGCAAAGACATATAACTGGAGTCGAATAGAGTCAAGAAAATGGGGTGCCTTGTGTCCTTCTTGATTGGCATCAACAAAAAAAGGTGGAATTTTCAAATACATTATTTTTCAATCCACCACACTCTGTAATGAAACTTGAATCATTATAGCAACACACAATCAAAGTCGCCACAATCCACACATGCGACTACTCCAAGACACAATCCTTTAAATTATGAAGAGGGATACAATGAGAGTTGAAAAGGAAAAATAAGGGACAGCGTGAATGTGTTACAGATCTATGATACCAAAAATGATGTAGGATGAATCACGAAGACTCACCTGCAATGTATCTCTCTCAACTATACTAGATCATTTGGTAGTGCTATGTAAATATTTTATGTATTTTGTGCTACCAATTTATTTGAAAATTCTTCTCAAACTTTATTCACTCCTATGATGTCAATTAATTTTGCATCACTTTCTCAAACCACTACTTCTATTGTGGTGTAAAAATATTTGGTAGTGCCTTCTTGATATGGTCTCCGTCTATGTAAGATTGATGTCACATCACGTTCAATTATAAACTATATAGTCCTATTCGTGAAACTAAATTCCCTCCATAGGGCTATAATTCTTACACCCTCACAACAAGACCCTTTTACGCCCTTGATCGAATCAAACCGGTAATGCCTTCTTTATCAGCTTTCTTGGATGTGCTCCTGATTCTTTTACAGGAATCCTCTACGTGGAAACTGAAACTCTTCAGGTTGAATCCACAAGCCTTCTCAAAAATTTTATTTCTTATTTTGTAGTTTCCTATATGAATTTATTTGTAATATGACTCTACCCTTAAAATCGATACCACCTCATGTTCTAAACTTGGCCCTTTAATCTAAACCATAGCCACATAAAAACTTACCCATTCATTCAAACTGTATCAAAAAGTTATGAACGATTACTTCCATTCAATATTGGAGTTAACCCATCATAAAAAAATCTATCTCGATCTTTGTGTTTGATTAAAACTCTATTATTCTTTCCTCATAAGGCTTTCAATTTAATTTTTTCCTCATTTAGCATAATTTTCAACCCAAATACAAAAATAAAAAGAAAGGGTATCAATTGTATTCAAAGAGAAGGGTATGTTGTCATTCCATGGTTTAATTGTGCTGCAAATACATAACTCTAGTGATGGCGATACATCATATTGTAAAACTAGGTATTTTTTCTTAACTTCCTGCATTCAATCACTGCATAAGCTGCACATTCCTTTACAACATTGAAATCAATACAACGAAACTAAAAAGGTCAATATAAGGTATCCTAAAAGGGATCGATTGTGCATGGATAAATTATAATTTAATAAAAATCATTTATAGATAGATAGCGACCAATATTGCTCAACTTCATCCCTTCTTGTTCACCACATTTTGCGTGGCAACAAGCCCCATAACCATTTCACCTTCAACACCTTTACTATATCTAATTACTGAAAATTGAAAGGAATCATTGACCATCTCTTCACTTGAGTGCGGAAATGTAGTGGATATCATAGCAATATACTCTAGTTTTGTTGTATCAAACCCACTAAGTTGGAGTTTTTACTAATGTCTATTAGAATTGTTGAATGTTTTACATCATTGGAATGACATCTTAGCTGTATCTTATTTGAAATTTTATTATCATATGTGCACTTTTATATGATGTATTATTATTATCATTTCATTTCATATGTTGTAATATTAGATATATAACAGAGAAACTAATTATTGCATCAAATAACTAATAACTTTTCATTGTAAATGTATTTTTCTAGAGGACAAGGATCTCCAAAATATCTAAATGATCATCGTCACGTAGATCCAGATCACGTTGGGTCCGATGATGAGAAGGTAGATGATGCCCATGATCACATAGATATCAATGACATCAAGGTCGATGTTGATATAGATGATTATGATGACCATGATCATGAACACAATGGTGATAAGGATCCCGAGGCATTTTATTGGTACCATCAAGTGACATTCATGATCATATAAACTACATCATGGATATTTTTTGATATAGCCTTATGATTCTGATTAACATGGTTACTATCATATGTATCATTTTCACAACCTCTGGTATCATATTATTGAGTTGTATATTTTTGACATGTATCATTTTGACATATATATTTTCGACATGACATATCATATTCACTTGTATAATTTTGTCTTACATACTTTATTATTTTTATTTATATCATTTGTACATGATGTATCATTTTGACATATTTCGATTGCTGGAAATGCATAATTTCCACATGTTATTGATCTACTAGTATATGTGAATTTCACCTATTTTAGTTATATATGATGATTATCTTATGAATATTGACCTGTTAATTTTTAAATATTGAAAGTGGTTGATGGTTTGGATGCATATTTATTATGTACAATCGATTTGATGTATTGCTTATGATGGATGTTGTCAAATTCACTTAAATTATAAATATTTGAATCACATTTTTAATTGTAGATGATGATCATGTTACAATAATTATCTTGTTATTTTATCTATACTAGGTGTTGTAAATTATATTTTGATGTAGGTTTAATAAGTATAATGATGTTGCTCATTTATGGTTGTTTCCCTAAAATTTCTTTATAAATTTTATCCTATAAAATATGTTAAATGAATTCATATGACTTACTTGATAATCATATAATTTAATTAAGAGACATAATATATTTAACTAATTAAATTGAAATAAAACATATTAATTTAACTTTATGAAAAAAATAATCATTTTTGGAAGAAAATAAATAAGCAACAAGGGAATCCAATTTGGAACTAAAATTTGAAGCCACACTAGAAGAAAAACGGGCACAGAAAAGGTAAGCATAGTTAAATAAAAATGGAAAGAAAAACTAGAAGAAAAATACGAAGAAAATTTGGAAGCCAAATTAGAAGCCAAACTAGAAGAAAAATCTAGCGCTATTCATCGAGCTATTCTCGGTCCTTGGAAGAAATAAAAGAAGAAAAAAATGAAGTAAAATTAGAATAAAACATGGAATCAACCCTAGAATTATAACTCGAAGCCAAACTCGAAGAAAAACTAGATGGAAAGCTAGAATCCTAAACATAAGAAAAACTTTAAGAAAATCCTCGCACTAATTAGAGTGCTAAACTAGCAATATTTTTAGATTTACTTCCAACAATAATGTAGATGTTATGATTGGAGATATTTGTAGCAAAATTTTTGGTGCAATTCCTAACACTATTCCCATCGAAATTCCCAACTCTATTTTTGGTGCTATTTTTATTACGTTATTCAAGGCATTATTTATGGCATTATTTTCTGTGAAATTTCTGGCATGAAATCTAGCGCTATTATAAACGTCCCTGTTTGTGCACCATTTCTCTCTAGAAAGGGTGCAAAATTCATGAACTAAAATAAACTAAATTCTCACGTTATTTTAGGCACTTTTTTGCTGGTTTGTTGTAGCGTATATGCTGCCTATGGTTATGATTCATTAATATATAATTGTTTCATTATCAAAGGTTATGAGATGATAAAATTGATATCATATTGATTCACTCCCCCCTCTTAGTTTGATCTTAGGGAAAAACGTTGAATCAGATTAGGTTATCTTCAGGACTAGTTAACTATTGGAAGAGGAATCCAAGGAACCATACAAGCACGGATTTAGATGAAAACCGTGTTATGATCATGGAACTTGAGTTGGAAGAGTTTAAAATAAAATATGATTTTTTTACAAATCATATTTATGAGGTATGGAAGTAGATGGATGAAATAGAAAAGTAGTTAAGAGAGCATAATGCCATAATCACCAATCTTAGGAAGAATCAATTGTAGAAAAGTAGTAAGCTAATGTGATACAAGAAGAAGTCCAAGCCAAGTTAAGTAGTAAGAAGAAATACCCCAGGTACCATACACCCCTATATGGTTAATGATTTATATCTCATTCTTTTGGTCATAAGGAAATGCATTGAAAATTCACACAAGAAGAAGAAAAGTTCCCTAAGATAGTGAAAGAAAAAGAAGAAAATTATGGCCTTATATTACATGCTCATAAGAAAAAGGATAAGTGGTATATTTAAAATTTATAATCAAGAAAAAATTCAAAATACCAAAGAAATTTTATTATCATTAGGGAGATAGATGGAGGTAAAGAAAATTTTAGATACAATGCAAGTGTTAGAACCATTGGAAAAGGAACAATTATAATTGATAATGGAAGAGATAAGCTCAAGATTATTTTTACATAGAAGGATTAAATAATAATATTTTTTAGTGTCATTAAGATATGTGATAAAGCTTTTGATTCCATACTCAAATCCAAACAATGTGATATGCAAAGGATAAATACAAGTAAATTGGTAGTAAAATATATGAGGACTAGCAATAAAATATATATAATTGATGAATCAAAACAAGAAACAAATTGTGATGGTGTGATGAAGGAAGACAACATTGTCTCTTATTTTATTAAAATATAAAATATCATTAACTCCACTATAGGTCCTGACAAATAAGAAGCCAAGTATCTTCAAAATTTGAAGAGAGGAACCATCAAGCTCAAAACCAGGCTTCCTTTAAAATGCTTTTAATGTGTAAGAATGGAAGATTATGCTTCTAAATGTAATTATTACAAGATTAATGATAGTGATGATGTGACAATATTCAAATATAAGAATAAAAAAATAATCATGTAATTAAGAAGAAAAAATTATATTCAAAAGAAAAAAGTAACAAGGAAATCAATGAAAGTGTCATTGATGAAGAAAGGGGTGAAATATTATTCATTCATGAGGCCGAAGAAAAGAAAGGAGAGATTGACTGTGATGGATAACTTAGATTTGTACTATATTGCAATCATGTTTTCAATGATGACAACAAGATGTAATTGATCTTAAGGGAAGTATTGATACAACAATAGAATCACTCATGATTCCTAATGGATCCGTAGGACTCTGAATGAAGTAGGATGAAATCTTGATATCCAACACGACCTCATCACACGAAAATAAACGTTTTTGAAGTTTATTGACCTTTTTATCAATTCATGTTGCTAAAATTATCCTACAAATAGCGTGGTTGTGTAGGTATCATTAGCACCTTTCCAATGGTTTATCTAGCCTGAAACAAATCATCTAAGATGAGAGACTACGGCTAATTGAAGTTTAAATATTAAATCAAGAGAAAAAATATTAGGGAAAAATTCCAAACATCAAATTCATATACTGATGTGCATGTTTAGGGTGGATTAACTCATGACTGAGGAATCCACGTGCTTGGGTGCACAAACCAATCTGATGTTTAACTCCACTAAGCAAAACCTCAGCCTAATCCACATTAAGATGAAATCAAATATGTGAAACCTTTAACTTAGTGTTATAAATCTAATCGCATGGTGAAAGATGTCAAATTCTGATTAGTCGATGACTTGTACCTACTGATGAATGATATGTGGCACCCTTTCACAATCAACAACATGCATTAGGTGATTTCATCATCATGAGTAATGTGTCACCATAAGTGGTCGCCATGTCGTAGGAAAGTTTGGTTGAATTTGATTGGTGAGAAGGGTCAAAACTTATGCTTTGAATGCAAGCCCACGGATGGCTAACTTTGTGCTGAGACATATGCAACAGTAGTACGGTGAGTTTGGATGTCAGCCCATAGACACCCAATCTGGCCCTAGGACATATGTAAGGATTGCATGGTGAGAAGGGCCCTGTTGTTAGAGTTTGAACGTTGGTCCATTGTTACTCTCTCTCTCTCTCTCTCGATCTCTCTCGATATATATATATATATATATATATATATATATATATATATATATATATATATATATATATATATATATAATTTATCAAAATATACTACTTTAAAGACACACTCTGTGGTGAATATAGTTTAATGACATTTGGTTGATCATGGAAATCTAATGAGAAAAGTAGTTTTGTGTTATGGATTCTCATAGTGGTAGCTCATAGGTCTAACAATGGTTGATATGCATGAAAGTGATTGATAGATGCAAAAGTGGTGCAAATGGGAAAAAAATATATGTTCTATTTGTAGTGGTAGCTTCATGGACAATGGATAGGACATGTAGGATGAGTCAAGGTGATAATGAGTTCAATAGATAATGTTGAATTGTATCAACAAGTGCCCATGTTCCATCCCTTACCCTGAGCATAGCTATAGTATAGTCTAAGATCATGGTCTAGCAAGTAAATTTGTGCAACTCAATTGGCAACGAGTTTGGGTTATGACGACCAAGACCTGGGTTTGAGACTATGTGATAGTGAGGTTGAGGAATTATTTCTTTGTTATTGTGTTTATTTTGTAAAAAAAATAACAAACCACCAATAATCATTTCAATAATCTAGAATATTTTTTTAGGGAACCGATAAAAGGTCTTTATCTAGACAATTTAACTTAATATAAATTTTTGCATGGTTATTTTGAGTTTCTAGGGTCAATATTGGTCCAAATTGGATTTTGGAAGAAGTTAGGAAACCATGGATTATAGATTAATGCAACGAAATGGTGATGCTATTTACACCTCTTTAATGGCAGAAAATTCTTGTGTTTTTTATGAGGGCCTTTGAGCATGTAGAAATTATTTTGGATGCATTATGTAAAGAGGTTCTAGAATGTGTTCAAATGACCAAATTGAAGAACTAGTTTAAGTAGAGTATGCAAAATAGCCTGTCAGCTAGAAAAAGTGATTAGTATGATTTTTTTAATAATGATAGTTCTAGATTATGTGAAATTTCAATGTTTGTAGGGTGTGTGGCAGTAAAATGTAAAAGTTGCATTCTTTGTAGTGACATAGCTTGGAGGTTGTGATTGTAGGTTGTGATAGTCTTGATAGCATATTTATTGATATATATAATTATGGTGGATACAATATGAAAAAGAGTTGAAATATAGGTTCAGAAGGAAGTTGAAGAAAGAGGTTTGTGCCTCCATTTTTGTTGGATCCTACACTTTCTTTAGGCTATAACATAACACGGGTTGGAGCATACTCATCATGATGTTTGGAACCTTAATCAGGTTGTACCCTATAGTGAGTATCTGCCTTCATATTTTGAGGTTGGTTCCTCAATGAAGTAGTAGCCTATCTCAAGTGGAATCTTGTGTTTCCCGGGTGTAGTTCCGTCTAGCAAGTTGTAGCTTGAAAATCTATGTAAATGAATTGAAGATACAAAAGAATAATGGTGGTTTTCTCCCTTATGGGTTTCCAAATAAAAATCTTGCATCCCTTTGATTTGATGGCCTCTTGATTTATTGTCGATATGATGCATTTTTATGATTATTGATATGCAACTATTTGTTAAGATTATTCATTACATTTATGTTTTATGAAAAGTTGTAAATTGGTAAAATAGCCCACACATTGATTCACTCCCACCCTTTCTAATTTGACCTTGGATATAACATGCAGAAATAAATAAATATCCTTATAAATAAGGAAGGTTATTTGATGTAATAGCTTCAAAGAAAAAACCTAAATGAAAACACCATTCTTTCTCTTAGAGTGAAATTAGAGGAAGCAAAGAGGGTAAAGGAGCTTTTGTCTAAATAGCCATATGAAAAGAGAAAATTTGTGAAAGACTAGAATAGGAAGTTATGTTTTTGAGAGAAGAACTAAATCGTCTCAATCAAAAGTTATAAAAAGGAATTAAAAACCTATATCACATATTCAACATGAAAAGGTATCCTCTTGTTAGAACATGTCTCTATTATGAAGACAATTGAAAGATACCCAAGAATAAAGGTCCCCCAAGCTCATCAATTCAAGATCGCTCCAAGAGGCTTTATCAAACATTCAGAGCATCCAATAGTAGTGCTCTTGAATATTCAAATATTGTAATTAAATAGGCCAAACGTGTAATTTTCTATTTCTCTCAGGATAATTCAAATAAAGAGTAAAGGACAGGGAACCAAAATGAATAAAAATAATCCACGAGCAGAAATAATGGAGGTATTGAAGACCAAAAAATGAATATAGATCCCCACAAAGCATACAAAAGAAACAATGAAAAATTTCTTGAAATTATCAAAGGAACATGGCTCTTCCAAGGAAGTACTTTATAATATTGATATATCCTTCTATATCAATTTATTAAAATAAGTTTTTTGGTTATTGTTTCTCAGGAGAAATGATTACAGTAAAAAGTGCGATACTGTAGAACCTATGTTGTGGTCACATATAGAAGATTTTATTAGGTACCAATTTTGAGACACCTGGATCAAATCAATAGAATTCCTCAACCATTTCCACAAATATTGAAGTCAATTTTTGAATGTTATACATGTCACAAGAGAGGTCATATATCACGAGATTAAAAAACCAAATTAAGATGGTACAATAAAGAGGGAATTCCCAACAATGTAAGAGGATGTTTATGAGGTCAAGCATGACCTTGATTAGGTCTAAATCCTTAGATATAATCTCTCATTCAAGGTTTACGTAAGACCATAATTTATTGAATGAAATCTTGACAAATGAAACTCCATATATGATAGAATTATGTGGACTATGGAATTTACATTTACTAGTGTGACTTGGTGATCATATATAGGATATAAATAAAGGATAGGTGAAGTTGATAGATGGTATGATGTAGTGAAGAGGGGGATACATCATCACATGTCCACAAGAAAATTAAGGGATAATCATAGAATGCAAAGATGATAGGTACATATAGAAGGAAATATGGTATTAGGTGGGGATTTAGTAGAAACAAGAGACATAGATGAGGTCCATAGGTAATACCATGATGTCCAAGTGAGACTTGATCAGATTGATAGAATGGTAGGAAGAAGGAATCATGATTTATTCAGGTCCATGGGATAAAAAGGGAACACGTTATGGAATTTTTACAGATACTTATGTAGGACCATGTTCTCCCATTACCATGGAAGTTTCAATAGATACTCATGACTCCTTTTCACTAATTTCAGAGGGGGAGAGATTGTAGATATTGATAGAGACACTGAAATTGAATGAGGAAGGAATATAGGAACGGATATATTACATGCATTTATATTTACAAGCAAAGGAATTTGCGAAGGGGGGGTTTTTGATTTATTGACATCAATGATCATCAATTTCTGATGGTGTTGCCATCAATGACAAAGGGAGGTATTTTTTCACATTATGATTTCATTTTTTACAACAATATGTCATTGATTTCAAAGGGGATGTCTAATGTAGCAGAAATATCATCCACGATTCCCAAGAAAGAAAGAAGACTCCCTATGAAGCAACATGACAAATAAATATCTTACAGGTTCTCATCAAGTGAAGTTCATGGTTTTTGAAGTTTAATGAGTTTTTAATATAGTTATGTTGTGCTAATTATAATTTAAATAGCACAATTGAGTAGGTATTATCATTTACTTTCTAACAATACATATTTCTCTAAAAATATCCTCCCATATGAGAACTTATTTCGATTTCGAAATAAACATTAATTAGTGGTCCAAACTATAGGAATAAAGCCAAAATTATTGGTATGTTAAAGAGTTTGCATATTTTCAGTGCAAACATGGTTTATTAACTAGGTTAATGGGAGGTCTTAGTATAAATTGCACAATATTTGAATGTGTTAAAGAGTGTGAAACTTTTATCTAATATGACACAGAAGGTACATGATGTTTAAATTAATTGTCTTACCCAATACAATCATGACATGTAACACAATTTCATTGGATGATTATGATGATGTAGCTAATACATCATCCTTATAATTTTTTTCCCTAACATGGTAGTATGGAAACATGGGAATAGTCTACAATGTATGAAGATAGCTACACATGACATGTGGCATCACCAAGTTCTACCACTTGGTAGGTACATCTTATATTTTTTTATTGGCCAAATGACCAAAATGTGGTCACACATGGCACCCCACACATGCTTCCATGTGGCACGATGACATCATGTTTATTTCATCATCTCAATGACTAATGATCCTATAAACTAGGTAATATGGTATGGTCACATGATACAAATGTGCTATATTAGTCTAATGGCCACATGGACAAGGTGTTGACTTGATCATATGGTTGAATAATACAGATTTAAAGGGAAAATGGGTGGCCTTGAATTGTTGCAATAATGTATGTTACTTCAGGGAATTATGTATGTGTGTTAGTCTACCTAACTCTTAGACCACCAAATAGCTATATATATTCCTCCTCCCTAGGCTACGATAACCATCAGAAACAATTTGGTTGAAACACACAAGTTATAAAATAATTTAGTTTGGAAGAAAAAACTAACGGTGGAATCATTGAGAATCAAGTCTAATTTCTTTTTTCTCATTGATATTGTTCTACTTCAATTAAAATTGTTTGTTTGGATTTATTGGTGAAATGTTTCGCTCTTCCTATATGATCATCTATACCACTGCATTGGAGTGAGTCTTTCATGCATAGTACAACAAGGTTGGAACTCTCTTGGGGTAAAATTCCCTATGTATTTTATGTTGATTTAATTCACGCATGGTAAGACAAGGTCAGATCTGAGACATGAAAATTTCCATTAGATAGCTCAATTGGTTATGTAGTAATAGCATGTACACCGAGACCCTAGTTTTAATATCAATGGTGATCAAGCTTAATTATTTTTTGGACATCTTGGTTGGTGTGATGATACCTTGGTTCAAGCCCTCACAATGATTCTAGTTCATGGTAAAGTCATAGTATGTGTGTGTCGAGACTATTGTATCATTTCTCAAAGGTAGTTCTTGGCTGTGAAACTGCGCCAAGAAACCAACTTGACCAAAATTTAGGTTTGAGCTAGCCCTCGAATCAAAGGGGGCTCCCTCACGTTTTACAAGTATTTTTAATGTTGTTCACTATCATTGGAAAACAACATATGAAGCACAATGGCTAGATCTACGATTTTTTAGGTAGTTTCTCATGATATCAAATATTTTCTCATAAATAAAGCCCTCTCTTTCTTAGGTTTGACTCTAATTCCAATGTCGAACTTCGAAAAAATAACATAACTTTAAATATTTTGGTAGAGGAATTGAAGAGAAATTATATAATCAAGTATCCATCTTGAATACTTCGTCATCTAACAAGAGCAGATGCGAGTAGAAGAATCTCTATAAACACCATTAATAAATTTAAGAGGTGACATATGGAAATAATTTAATAATTCAGAGGTACTAATCCAAACAAATTGTACAGCTCATTAGTCTCAATGTAGATGATAACTTTACAATGAAATTTCACGGAGGTTGATACTCAACCTAGCATTTCCGAGGGCTTCTATATTACATTAAACATATTATGAAATCATTGGAAAATACATAGATGAGAAAAAAATATTTCAGGAAACTAAATCCAGAGACCTTTAATTAAAAATTCTGCAATAGAATTCTTTAAAAAAAATGTCAGGGTTTTCGACATCAAAATCCAACCCCTTTACAATGAAAATGAAAAATATTATATAGGAAAGCATGTTCCTCAAACTGTCACTAGTCTATATGAAACATAACCTATCAAATAAACTAAAAATAAAATATGTTGCACAAAATATGGAAATGAAAAAAAAGTCTCTTACCTTTAAATATGGGAGTGATCCTTTGGTTTATACTTCTTCTGCTAAGAAATCTAAAGTTGTTTAAACTATCTATTGGAAAACTACACATTGATCCACAATTTGTTTATCTTCTGTTGCTAGGTGTTTTCTAAGCACTAATATCTCTGCCTTTAAATCTAAATAAGAATGACTAATGTTCTTCCTCATTCTTCAGATGGTAAAATCATGTCCATTTATGAAGTATAACAGTCAAATACATTATATGTGGAGCCTAATTTTACTTACTAGGTTAATTTTTAAATTTGAATTATCGTTTTATTAATTTCAATTTCCGTTTATTTTAAAAATGTGTGATTTGTTTTAAAACTATAATTCTACTAAGGAAGGGAGGGCCTCAATTTTTACCATTGATTTTTGCTTAAAATTACATTGAATATTCTCATGAATTGTGGACGGACCCCTCCATGGTTTTCAAAACAACTAGGGCTCCGCAATCCACTTTTTGTTGCACAAAGTTTAATAAAAATAATATTTTATTTCCCCATAAACTCTGGTGGGCTACAAAACCAATTGGCGAGACTTTTAACTTTGATTGTTATTAATTGTTTTACTTTAATTTTTACCTTTTGTTTTAATTATATATTTTTACTTAATTGGATTTTAATTCTAAGTATAATTAATATAACCCTAATTAATTTCTTAACTTTAATTAATATCAGTCATTGTAATTTATATATATGTACATGTATATATTTATGTATTAATATTATAAACTTTATTTATATTTATTAGTTTAATTAATGTACCTTAATTAATTATGTTTTATTATTTAATTAATAATTAACATTATCATTATATACATATATTTATTGATTTATTTTTATTTTGATAAATATAGATTAAAAAAAAAAATTGTAACTTTTAAAGATGTGAGAAAAAGTAACAATAGTTGGGTTTGAAATATTTTTTTTTTTATGTAATAAGATTTACTCTCTCAAAGAATTAAAATGACCCCTCATTAGCATATTGTATCCCTGATGAGAGAAAATAACCTTTTTTTCTAGCGCATATGGGAAATGACATTTTGTAGACTTGTTAATACATTGTATAATTTTATATGGTCATTTTCAGTTTCTAGGCCCATTATTGGTCCAAATTAAATTCCATAAGAAGCATGACATTCATGGATTAGAGGTGGATCCATCCAATGTCATGGAATCCCTGATTACCAATTATTTTATGAAGATAAACTCCTTTATATGTTTTGAGGGTCTATGAGAAAATTTTAGGTTTTGGGAACCAGGGAATGAAATTTCTCGAAGAAGGAATTTGAGTGAATAGATTGATGAACTAGTTAATTATATTATGGGTGGTAGCATTAAAACCACTACAAATTATTTATATGACTTTTGTGATAAAAATTACAATGTTCTAGTCGTATATTAATGCAGTGTAGTGGTTGTAGGTTGTGGAATTATAATGGTTGCAGGTAGTGGCAGTGATAATGATTGTGATGAGAATGATTATTTCTCATTAGAAATAGATGATGATATACGATCAAAATGGATCCAATTTGAAAATTATATGAAATAGAACCCTAGAAGGGATTGAAAAAGGAAGTGGGTGCCTCCACTAAGGTTGGTGTGTTAATTAGGTTGGAGAATAAAGCATGTTGGAGCACGCTTATCTTTGAGGTTGGAGCATAGAGCAGGTTGGAACTCACTCGTCATTGAGGTTAGTTCCTGAATCAGGTTGTATCATATTGTGAGCAATTAATTATATTATTTTAAGGTTAGTTCCTCAAACAGGTTGTATGCTAGCACAAGTACTATCTTGCATATCTTTGGGGTGGCTTCCTATAACATGCCATATCCTACGAATCTATGGAATTATTTGGAGATAAAGAAGAATAATATTTGTGGTTTTCTCCCATATGGATTTCCACATAAAATCTCGTGCCTCTCTTATGATAGGATGAATTCTTGACATGTTATTGATATGATGGTAGATTGATAATGCATTGTTCTATTTGATCATATTCTTCTTATAGTTATGATTCATTAGAATATGATTGTTTTTTTATGAAAATTTGTTAAATGGTAAACTTGATCTCACACTATTTCTCCCCACCCTCTTAATGTCACGTTTAAGCCAACATACTTCTCCATCGCTCCCTTGATTTCTTACTATCTCTATCTCACTCTTCTCCATCACTCACTCACTCACTCTCTCTAATTCTATCTCACTTTTAGTTTTTGTCTCTTTCCCTTTTCATCTGTCACCCATTTTGTTTCCCCCTTAAAACACTTCTCTCCTCTCCCTATTATTTCTATTGTAGTCATAAATACCCAAGAAAAAGGAGATGTTGATCTTTGATCGTTTCCTAGGGATGACCAGATATACATGTGCAATCAAAGTGAAAATAAATACAAGAAAATCAATGAAAACCCTTAACATTCATTATATCCAACCATAACATCTTAGAAAAGTTCCTGAAGGAAGAACACATAAAACGTCACATGTTGATGGTGATTGATGGATCTAATTTTATATGCAGAGAAGGTTCCTGTACATGAAGATCCTACTCCTAACTATCATAATCCACAAAATCTATAGACAAACACAACCAACCAAGTAAAAAAAATTTACATATGCATGAAGTATTATACCTTCAGGAATAAAGTGACTCATCTTCAACGTGAAACCTAACCCCCTCCTCCTATAGGATGTCCTCACAATCTCGCTAGAGCTCTTGCATTATAGTCTATGTACAAGATATAGTTTCTTTCCTCTTGGTAGGGTACGATTATATAGGTTCATTCTATCCTCTAAGAGAATATGTATAGACACAGGGGCTTCATAATTGAGGAAACTTCTACAATAATGGACCCCTATCCAACTCACACACAAGCGGGTAAAGTTGATATCTTTAAGAATGACAAACTATAGAACCTTTTTTATTATTTATGAAATAATATTATTTCATAATTATAAAATTTTGAATTTTTTTTATGAAAAACTACTCAATTATGCAATTTTGACCTTTTAACATGGAATAAATCAGGCATAAGTAAAAGAAAAGGTGAAAGGGTATGCATTCTGTCCAACAAATGAGGTAAGTTGAACAACATTTTCTCTCATTATTATGGAGTGGAAAGTAGAGTTATAACAATTTCCTATCTTGCCTTCCTCTATCTCTTTCTCTATCTCTGTTCCCTCTCTCTCTCTTCCTTCCTCCTTATATTTACCCTCTCTAGATCAATCTCTTTGTCCCTTAATTTCTTCTTATTTATATATTTGTATTAACCACACTGCCCCTATCACCATATTTTCCCCTCTCTCTCCATATCTACTTTCCTCTTTCTCCCTTCCTCTTCCTCTCACACAGTATCCCCCCATCACTCAACATCATCCCCGTCTCTTCATCTCTACTTTAACCACAATTCTCCCTCTATCCCACCCCTTATCTACTTGTCCTCTCTCCTCCCTCCCTTTCTTTCGTCTCTATAACTCCCTAAATATATCTCCTTCTATCCCCCATAATTATATCTCTCTTTCTCCCCACCTCCACTTTTCTTCTCACTATCTCCCTCTATCTCCCACCTATAGATATATTTCTATATACCCCCTCTCCTTGTCTCTCCCCCACCTCTATATCTATATCTATTTATCTCCCTCCCTCTTCATATCACTCTTTGTCCCTTATTTCTCTCTCTCTTAACATATACTTTTCATCCTTATCTTCTCTACCAATCCCTCCCTTCCTACTCGAATTATACCTTTGTGTCCTTCTCTCTCTCCCTCCCTCCCTCCCTCCCTCCATAGCTAACACCCCTCGTATATCTCTATACCTCTCTTTCTCCATCAATCCCTCATTCACAACCAACCAATTTCTAATTTTTCTCTTGATATCTCCCTCACCACATCTCCTCTTCCTCTTCCCCATTCCTTCTCTCTCCTCTGGGTCTCTCTCATTCTCTATATATCTCTTCTCCCATCTCTCTCTCTCTATATCCACAATTATATTTCTACAAATATATGTTATTCTCTCTCTCTCTCTCTCTCTCTCTCTCTCTCTCTCTCTCTCTCTCTCTGTGTGTGTGTGCATGTATCCCTACTTCCATATCCATATTTCTTTATCTTCTTGAACCTATTTCCATTTCTATGTATGTCTCTTTCTCTCACTATATCTACCATCTACATATTTTTCTCTTTCTCCTTCCCTCTCTGCTTCTCTCTCTTCCTCACTCTCTCTCTCTCTCTGTATTCCCCATCACTCTCTCTATATCTCCCTTCCCCCTCTATCTCCATATCTCTCTCTATATGTGTGTGTGTGTGTGTGTGTGTGTGTCGTTGAAACCCTATCTCTCCCTCTCTCTTCACCCCCCAACTATGTCTTTATCTCCCAACCTCTTTCGTTATCCCTCCATCCAATTTATTTATTTATAGAAACATCCTCTCTCTCTCGACCCTCAAACTCCATCTCTATGTATATCCCTTTATCCTTATCTATCACCCCCTCCCTCTCGCTATCCAACTCTCTCATTCTCTTCCCTGACACCCCAACCACACCCTAAAACATCTCTTTGTCTCCCATTTTTCCTTTTCTTGGGTGTTGGATCTGCATTATCTTCCTAATTTAGAGGAGTTTTTTCATCTCGGTGTATACCCGCAATAATATTGTACACCCTTCCATGTTGGGGAATGGGGTGGGATGGGGACTAGTCCCCCTCTCCATGGTCCAAGTGCCATCAAGTGTTGTATGAAAATTACTCATAAGCTAACAATAGATGAAAAAAATCCTTGTAAAATATTGTAATTTCATAGTCAATATGGGTCATTCATTAGGTGGATGATCTCGTGGTAGAATTTATGTTTAATTTAGGTTTTTTGGCCCTAAAGGACAACCTCTATGTTTATATAAGGAAATTGTATTGCAGTTGTGTATCATTATGATTCTGAGCAAGAAAGAGAGAGGAAAACATGTTAGAGTGAAGAGTAAATTACAGTAGATAAGATGTAGGTTGTATCTCTTCATTTTTCTTGATAATATAAAATGAAGGACTCACTATTTCTCTGTGGATGTAGAACACATTGTGTGAAACATGCATATCTATGTCGCTCTTATTTTATGTGTTTATGTATTTGTGTTTCCGCAATATTTTAAGTATTTCATTTCTTCATCAATTAATTTCTAACAAATGGTATCAGAGTCAAAGGCATATTCGGTTGATGGTTGAAGGTTTATTGGTTTGAGTGGCAGCAATGGGGGAATATGTTCTCTTTAGGGTCCATAAATATAATATTCAAAAATAACAGTTGTGGAAGATGTATATGGAATATTTTATGTATCGTAAATATTTGTACGTACCATTTAGTGGAAAATAAAATATGTGGATGAGTATGATAGACACAAATTAGGGGATTCTAAAAAAAAGCGCACTACGAAAAATATAACTTTGTTTGGAAACATCGGTAGAATTTAACATTTCAAAGGAAACATAAATAAAAGTTTTAATGAGAACACTGTTTAAACAATATGAAAACCCACCGGCCTCAAACAAGGTATTGATTATGAAGCGTATATATAATATGAAGATAATAGGAGGTGGATTTGTTGCTGATCATTTAAATGAATTTAACATTGTTACCAGTCAGTTAAGTTCTGTAGGGGTAAATTTTGATGATAAAGTTACGGAACTATTATTTTTGTGATCATTTCCATAAAGTTTGAATGGCTTATTCATGGAAATTAGTAATTTTTTCTCTGGATCTAGTACTTTAAAGTTTAACGACGATGTTGGTGTCATATTTAGTGTGAAAATGTGATGGAAAAGCTTCGGTGAGACATTAGGTAATTATTTGATTTTAAAGGTCATGGGAAGAAAAATGGGAAATGGAAGGAGCCTAGGAAATCACAATAAGTCAAGAAGAGTCAGATCCAAATCCATATCATGGATAGTGTGTTGAAAATTTTGGAAGAAAGGACACCTAAAAAAATATTGCAAATCCCAGAAAGGTAAAGAAGGAGATGGACAACAAGAGAACAACCATGAAGTGAATGTAATGGGTGATGTGTTTTAACATGCTATGATTATTTTATTAGATAAAATTATTTACACCTTGTTGGTATATTTAGGGGCTTTATTCCACATAACACCCAATAGAAAACATTTTCATAACTATGCTCAAGGAGATTTTGGAAAGGTTCATTTGTGTTGTGAAAAAAGTTATAAAATAATTTGAATGTGTAAGTTTTTCATAAATAAACCTAATGGAAACCAATGGCTATTGAAGCAGGTAAGGAATCTTCTGTATTTGAATAAAAATATAATTTCAATAGGTTACTTAGGTGGTGAACATTGTGTAACTAAATTCACAGAAAAAACTTGTAAGGTAACCGAAGGAGCCCTGGTAATAGAAAAAGAAGAAAAGGTTGGGACATTGTATTTATTAAATGGTATTTCTCATTATGTCAATGCTTTAACCTCAAAATGAGAGGACACAAAATTATGGAATCATAGGCTCGGGCACATAGTGAGAAATGGATGTAGATTCTTCACTCACGAAATTTGTTTCCATATTTGAAGCATGCTCATTTGGATTTCTATCAGAATTTTTTTTATGGAAAGCAAAAGAGAGGCATATTTACTCGAGTTGGGAAAAATATAATATTGAAGAATTAGACCTTGTGCATACAAATGTATTTGGACCTTCTTGGGTATCATCTCTCGATGGCTCTCGCTATTATTTTACTTTTATTGATAATGCAACTAGGAAAACCTGGATATATTATATTCAGAATAAATCTGATGTATTTGATACTTTCAAGAAATGGAAAGATTTTTTTTGAGAATGAGACAAGAAATAAGTTTAAGTATCTCAGATTAGACAATGGAGGTGAATAATGCAGAAAATAGTGTGATTACTATTGTTCAAAGCATGTAATTCAGAGAGTGAAGATAGTTCTAGGAACACCACAAAAAAATGTTGTGTCAGAAAGGATGAACATGACAATCATGGAGAGTGAAATGTTCATGAAGTTATATTATATTACTATTGTATGTAGATGGCATGATTTTTTTGGGGTCCAACATGCAGGAAATAAATGTGCTGAAAGGAAAATTGGAAAATCCATTTGTAATGAAGGATTTGGGTGTTGTAAAGAAAGTCCTTGGTATGAAAATAACTAGAGACATGAAAAATAAAAAATAAAAATTGTCTCAGAGTGTGTACACAGAAAAGGTGCTAGAATGATATAATATGCATAATGAAAAACTAGTTAGTACACCTTTCTGTAGCCATTTCAAGGTAAGGAGAAGTCTCCCAGGACCCAGGAATAAATGGATTATATGTGTTAATTTCCATACACAACAACTATTGGAAGTTTAATGTATGAAATGGTCTACACAAGGCTTGATATTTCACATGCATCGGGAGTTATAAGGAGGTATATGAACAATCTATGAAAGAGCATTGGATGACAGTGAAGTGGATTCTCAGGTATTTGATAGGTACCACAAATCAAGCATTATGATTTAGTGGTTCAAACATTGCAATATAGGGATATTTTGATGCAGATATAGTAGGTGGTAAATATAAAAAGAGGATTAAATATAATGTTATTTTATTATTTTCACTATTATTTTATAATTTCCTTAGGAGGCCCATTTTAGACCTCAAAATTTACCTAATCATAATTAGTCTCCAAGTGGGAGATTGTTGGGTGTGAAGGCTAATTATTTTGGAGATTCAAAGGTCTTATTTCAGCCGGATGTATACCCCAAGGAATATTGTACACCCCTCCATGCGGGGGGGTAAGGTGGCCAATGGGGGTTCGGTAGAAGCATCCGTAAAGAAAAAAATAGATGAAAATTTTCCTTGCAAAATATTGTAATTTGGTAGTCAATCTGGGATGTTCATTAGGTGGATTATCAAATAGTAGAAGTTATGTTAAATTTAAGGATTTTTTTCCCTAGAAGGCATCCTCTTGGTTTATATGAGTGAATTTTATTACAACTGTGTATATTATGTTTCTGAGTGAGAAAGAGAGAAGATAGTGTGTAAAAGTGAAGAGGAAATTACAACATATACACTCTACGTTGTATCTCTTCATTTTTCTAGACACTATAAAAGGAAGGACCGGTTGTTTCTTCATGCACATAACCCAAATTTTTTGAACCACGTATATATGTGTCTCTCTTGATTTATTCATTTATGTCTTTGTGTTCTTACAATATTTTATGTATTTCATTTCTCTATTAATTAATTTCTAACACCTCTCTCTTTCCCTTCATTATCTCCCTCTCTCCCTTTATCTACCCTCAATTCTCACTCAATCAAATACACACACACACACTGTCTCTCTCCTCCCTTTCTCCTAACTCTCACCCACTCTGCTCCTCTCTCTCTTAATTACTCCTCTCAAAAACCCACTTCTAACACTTTCTCTCTCTCCCCCCTTGTGTCAACCATAGCTATCTCTCTTCTCTCCCTTCCCCACCCTCTTTCCCTATGTCTCTCACTTTTCAATTCTCACTCACTCTTTTCTCTTACTCACCAACTCATTCTTTCCAAAACCCTAACCCCACCTCAACCATTTCCAATGTGTTAAAGTCATTATAATATATGAATTCAAAATAAGCATGGTTCATTGTTTAAAGGGTCACTATACATGGTGGACCATCTTGGTCGTGCCACTTGTCAAGTTTTTGTTGGTTCTTTTTGGCGTGCCTTCATTCGTTGGGTTGATGGCCAACCACATGCTGCCACATGGCCCAACCAGTGGCCACCACATGGTAGCAAGGGGGTCACCAAAATTTTGTTAAGGTCGAACTGCACAACCATAGGGATTCAAAACCACTACCATAATTCATCCAACACCACACCCTAACCAACGGGGCCACATTGTTACTTATTAAAACATATGGTGTAAACCTTATATAATTTTTTTATGTTGGAATGTTTAGGGTAGGGGCAGGACTTAGCTGCATCCCCCCATATAACATTCCATACGACCCATACACGTCACTAGGGGTACAAATGTTTTAACCACCACCCATCAAGATTGCCACCATAACTGCTCCCATGTGACCTCACCTGCCTCTAACCATCGACAATTATCATAACTGTCCGATTTTTTATTTAGAAAATATTAATTTAATCTGACAGGATTATGATTTTAAATTCAGGTTTAAGCCGTCATTACGAAAATAAATGATCTGACATTTTTTCCAAGATTTCTATGAAAATAGCGCTCAGTTAGCCGAAAACATGGTCAAATTGTAGGACTGGTCCGGATTTTGGGGAAAAAGTGGTGCAATTAGCATCAAAACTAGGGACGCTCATAAATTCTTTCGTTTTTGACCAATTGTGAATCAAAAAGAGGGTAAATAGGAATTTTTGGGTATTCTAAAGCTGATGGAATAGGTTTTGAAGCCATTTGAGCACTTTAAATGTATGTAGTCATCATTTTGAGTGTAATGGAAAAGGACAAAGACATTGGAAGCTAGACCAAGTAGACGTAGCATAAGAGGGGTGAAATATTTCATCAATTATTGTGTTGTGGTTATTTTTATGGTGTATTTGTCTGATGTTTACTCATATTTCAAATTTTATTTTAATGTTTTATGTGTTTAAAAATTAACATAAAATTTCTCAAAAACACCTTTTTTAGCACCTGCAATTTACAAAATCTCAAACACATTTGCATTAATATCTCATACATATCATTATAGGAGTGAGAGATATGGAGAGGAAGGGAGGGGGTGAGAGGGAGAGAGAGAGAGGAAGAGAGAGAGGGGGGAAGAGAGAGAGGGGAAGAAAGAGGGAGAGAGAGAAGGGAAGACGCGGGGAGAAATATGGAGTGAGTGAGAGTGAGAGGGAGAGTCAGAGAGAGGAGCGATAGATAAAGCAAGAGGTAGGTGGAGAAACTAGAGAGAGAGATAGGGGAATGAAAAATGGAGACAGAGAGACTAATAGGAAAAGGTGGATCCAGAGCGGAGGGGTAGATAGAGAGAGGGACAAATATGGAGGAATAGGGAGGGAGAGGAAGTGACGGAGGGAAGAATGAGAATAATTGTTACAGTGGAAGGGAGTGGGAGAGTGAAAGGGAGAGACGAAGAGGGAGAAAGAGGTAGAGGTTATGGGTGATAGGTAGGTAGCAAGAGAGAGAGATGGAGAGGGATATAGAGAGAGAGTTAGGAGGGAAGGAAGGAGTGAGAAAGAGAGGGAGGTAGGGAAGAAGGATGAGAGAGAGATGGAGTGAAAGTGCGGGGGGAATATTGAGAGATAGGGAATAAAGGAGGGAGTAGGAGAGAGTGAGAGAGAGGGTTAAAAAGGGAGAGTTAGAGAGAGTGAGAGGGTGAGAATTAGAGAAATAAAGGGAGATATAATAGGATAGTGAGAGGGGGAGATGGAGGAATTTAGGGATAGTGATGTGTGAAAGGGATGTAGATATATGGGGAGGGAGGGAAGGATGGGAAGATAGAGAGAGTGGGAGAGGGAGAGAAGTTTGGATAAAGACAGAGAGAGGGTGGGCGTCAAATATGTGTGGAGAGAGAGGAGGAGAAGTTGGGAAAGAGAGAGATAGGGTGGGAGAAAGGGGGCAAGAGGGAGGGAACTCAATATGTTCTTATGCTTTGCACTAATCCACCTAACTATTTTCAACATCATGCAATGCAAATCATTTTTTGCAATCTATTTAAGAGTGCTTAAAATTGACCACATGTTTTTATTTAATGAATCAGTTAATATATTATCAATCAAAGTCAGATTTGTTTCAATTTCCCATCGAATGGCCCTTTTGAAATTAATAATGAACACAACACTAGATAATTTGAAAGAAAAAATCCTACATATAAGATAAGATTGCTGATTACTATTTCTTCATTCCATGGATCCATACTTGGATATATTGCCCTCAACACGATAAAGCAATTGCATTAGTCATAGAATTAAAACATTTACGATATTTGAAAGTAGAAAGAAATAAAAATTGTGGATAAACTATTCCTATAAAACATGAATGCATGAAGTTACAGAAAACACTCCATGGGGAAATGATGCTCAGAATAGAAAAACATTTTCCTTTCAAACAGTCACAACCCTGTGAGCTTAAAATTTGAAATATGCATGCATTGATATGTGTGAAATTAAGGTGAACAAAAAACATCTTGAACTCCTTTCAATATTAGGGTAGTGACCATAGCCCATAACTTGCAATGACTACCATGTTGAATTATTTATAGGAAAAGATATGTGTTTTTCCAATTAGACCTAGGCATAGATGGCATGATGATGAGAGTCATGGGATATTATCCTTTTAAATTAATTGAGAAATATTTTCAACTAATCCTTGTGAGGGTGAATTCACTGTAGTGTGTAGCTCTCTATTATATCTATTTTTAGGTTAGCACTTTGAGCGATTCAAGATTATATATTTTTACGTTAGCTATTTGAGAAATTCAGGAGCCATTAGCGTGTTACCCTATGCTGCCTCATATTCTTATATTCTTACGTCCTCGTAAACAAATGAGTAAGCTCAGCCAACTTATGAGACTGACCCGAAACCAGAGCTTTTGTGGATGGATTCTGAGATAAAACAATCTCATACCCATCTCCATATGAGATCATTCCTTATTCCATGAGCTACCAGAACATGGCTCCTCTACCTGCTCTTCTCCATCCAAAAAGGTGCATATACATGCTTATAAACACACCAAGTAAATTGTATCTCTCACCCATGTGAAATCCTGGGTTTTTGTAAGATTTCCCAAACTCTGCAAACAAAACTAGGTTTCTCAATATCTTGCTTTCATCTTCCAGATGGCTCTTTATCCAACTCTGCAAAAATGAAAGTTGGGTATCCTCATCTGCTCCAGCAAGCCTTTAATTTTCAAATCACAGTTCAATATGTTATTCTAAACTAAACATTATCATTGAGAAATGAACACATGTTACTATAATAATGGAATTCCTGCCTATAAGATCATTTCACCTTCTTTGTTGCAGTGGTTAAGAATATGGAGAGGAAGGAGGCCTTTGATTTGGCCAAAAGAGCTGTCATGGGAAGATGGTTTTTAGCATACGTTTCATTTATAATCATGTCGTTTGCTGGTGGAAATTATATGTTTGGGTCCTACACAAAAGCAATAAAAACTTCCCTAGAATATGATCAGAGCACGCTGAATACCTTGCCATTTTCCAAGGATCTGGGTACTAATTTTGGTGTTGGAAATACTGAGAGGGGGGCTGAATCAATATTCATTTCCAATTTCTATTTTTACTAGTTATATCACTTATATTTAGAACACAAAATGAACAATAAGAATAAATGATTTTGTTATACTCTTCAATAAAACAGATACAATAAAATACGTACAATAGGTGTAGGGCTCCAACCCTAGATCAAGGCACTAATCTTCAATATTCTAGGCCCCAACTGTTGTGTAACCAGCTCCAAAAATAGAAGAAAAGAGATATCAACGCCTTAGAAATAAGCCACTTCGAGGGGGAAACCTCCAATACATTACATAAATGAACAATTCTTGGATGATACAATTTAAAAAACCTCCTTTCTATATATAGGAGTCCATGGGGCCATAATGTAATCCTAGTGGGCCACAATGTAATCCTAGCCGACCTAACAATAATAATTTAAGGGCACAATAATAACAAAATAGGGGTTACAAGGGTACAATAATAACAATAAGGAGTTTACACTAACAATAATAAGGGGCTATACTAGTGATATAGGGACCTAACATGCCCCTCTCCTTCAAAAAAGTGTTGTCCTCAACACTTGAGTAGCTCCGGGTGCTTCTGTATAAAATTCTCATCCTCCCATGTAGAATCTTCAGTGGGTAAGTTCTTCCACTTGATGAGATACTCTGAAATTGATCGATGCCGTAGTTGTCGAGTTCTTTTTTCCATGACCACTTCGGGTTTCAATATGATTTTTCCTTCCTCATCAAGTTACGGCAATATTGTTTGATTTGGAAGATTTTCACCTATAACCTTCTTTAAGCATGAAACATGGAAAACTAGATGTACTGGCAGAAAATAGGGAAGCTCCAATTTGTATGCCATAGTACCAATATTTTGCAACACCTTGTAAGGACCATAGTACTTTGGTGATAATTTATTATCATTCTTAGCTTGCTTGAGGGACATTTTTTTGTATGGTTGTAGCCGTAAAAATATCCAATCTCCTACATCAAAAATTCTCTCGCTGCGATGTTGATCTGCCTTTTGTTTCATTCGATTTTGTGCCAAATTTAGGTTATCCTTTAAGAGTTGAAGAACTTCTTGTTGATGCTTGATGTGATCTTCCATTACTTGAACCTTCAAATTTTCTCTTACAGATGATGTGATGGATGGTGGATGATATCCATAAAATGCCATAACTGGGTTCACTTTTGCTGCAGTATGGAAGGAAGTGTTATACTACCATTCAGCGAGAGGTAACCACTTGACCCATTGTGTTTGTTTATCAGATATGAAACAACGAAGATATCCTTCCAAAAATCTATTTACTATCTCAGTTTGACCATCAGATTGAGGATGATAAATGAGCTGTGAGCTAATTAAGTACCCAAACAAGAAAATAACTCCGTCCAAAAATTTCTAGTAAAAATGGGATCTCTGTCGCTCACAATAACCCTTGGGCTTCCATGTAGCTTTTGAATTCTGTCCATAAATGTAGTAGCAACTGTACTTGCTTTAAATGGATGAGATAATGCACAAAGTGTGCATACTTGGTAAGTCTATCAACTACCACCATGATGACACTCTTTCCTTCAGACTTAGGTAAACCTGTGATAAAATCCATTGAAATCTCCTCCCAACATTGACTTGGAATGGATAAAGGTTGTAGAAGTCCCGGGGTCTTAATTGTTTCCACTTTATTCTGCTGGCAAACCAAACATTCCGCCACAAACTTTTGAATATTATATTTAAGGCCATCCCAAAAAAATTCTTTCTTCACCCTGTGGTAAGTTTTTAAAAATCCTGAGTGTCCTCCTAAAGGAGAAGTGTGCAATT
Source organism: Pinus albicaulis (assembly GCA_034641835.2). Taxonomy (NCBI): domain Eukaryota; kingdom Viridiplantae; phylum Streptophyta; class Pinopsida; order Pinales; family Pinaceae; genus Pinus; species Pinus albicaulis. Next base: position 598,932,185 of record CM076579.1, on the reverse strand, counting down.
CCAGAAGAATCTTTTGTTTTAGTTGGGAATTCTTACAAAGATATAAGCGATCTTTTTACCATAAGGAATCATTTTTCCAACTAAATGTATCAGATGTACTAGGATCTTGCTGCAACTTTTGAATGAGTGTCCATACATCTTTTTCCTTCTTCCATTCATCTCTTGCTTCGGTTATCCAATCTAGTTGGATAAGAGAATTGGCACAAAGCAATGCTTCCACCTCTTCATTCTTTCTTGAGAGTGCATCTGCAACAACATTAAGCTTTCCTTTTTTGTAGATTATTTCAAATTCATAACCCAACATCTTTGTGACCCACTTTTGCTGCTCTTCTGAAGATAGTCCTTGTTCCAAAAAGTGTTTAAGTCTATCATGATAAGTTTTTACCTTGAAGTGTCTTCCCATTAGGTAAGTTCGCCATTTCTTTAGTGCATGCAGTATTGCTAACATTTCCTTCTCATAAATAGGTTTTTGTAAATACTTTCCTTTGATTGGACGACTTTCAAAAGCAATGGGTCTTCCTTCCTGCATTAAAACAACACCAATTCCATTTCCTGAGGCATCACATTCCATGATAAAGGTTTTTGTGAAGTCTGGCGTAGCTAAGACCGGTGCTAGACACATTGCCTCTTTAAGATGTTCAAAGGCCTTAGTTGCTTCAGGAGTCCATGAAAATGCATCTTTCTTCAATAATGTTGTTAGAGGTGCTGCTATTCTCCCATAATTCTTAACAAACTTGCTATAATAGCCTGTTAACCCGAGAAATCCTCGCAACTGCTTTATTGTCTTGGGGACTTTCCATTCCTTAATGGCTTTAATTTTGTTAGGGTCTACTTTAACACCCTCCTGAGATATAATATGACCCAGATATTCCACCTCTTGTACTCCAAAGAAACATTTGGATGTTTTTGCATATAATTGTTTCTCCTGCAATAGTTTGAGCACACTGTCAACATGTTCAACATGATCCTTCCAAGACCTGCTGTAGATTAGTATATCATCAAAAAATACTAGCACAAATTTTCTAAGGAAGGGTTTGAAAATGGAATTCATCAGCCCTTGAAATGTAGAAGGTGCATTGGTAAGGCCAAAAGGCATGACCAAAAATTCATAATGACCCTCATGAGTTCGAAATGTTGTTTTTGGAATATCTTCGGTCTTCATTCTAATTTGATGATATCCTGAACGAAGATCCAACTTGATAAAATAAATTGCTCCATGTAATTCATCCAATAATTCATCAATCACAGGAATGGGAAATTTGTCTTTAATGGTGAGCTTATTGAGCTCCCTATAATCCGGACACATTCGCCATGATCCATCCTTCTTGTGTACCAATACTATAGGAGCAGAGAAAGAACTTTGACTAGGTTGAATTATACACGCCTCTAACATTTCTGCAATCATACGTTCAATTTCGCTCTTTTGGAAGTAAGGATATCTATAAGGCCTGATGTTTGGAGGAACACTTCCTGGAATCAAATGAATAGCACGATCATGATCACGAATAGGTGGGAGTCCTTTGGGAGTTTCAAACACCTTGGAATGATTGTCCAAGACTTGTTGGAGATCTGCAGAAATAGATGATTTTGATGTCGGAACTTCTAGTGAGCATAATTGTGCAATTACGCCTCGTTGTTATTTCTTTAGAAGCTTTGTCATGACATTAGAGCTTACTATCCTTCCTGGCTTCCTTTCTATACCTCGTAATTCAACTTCCTTTCCTTCTGAAAAAAATTTCAAGAAAAGTTCTTGAAAATTAAAAGCTGTTGTCCCCAAAGATTGTAACCATTATACTCCTAGTACAACATCAGCACCTCCCATAGGAATGGAAAGCATTAGACTATTCAATACATATTCCCCCATGGTGAGATTGATGTTATGGTGTTTCCCAGAGCAATTTATAGTTCCTCCATTTGCAACCATCACTTGACATTCTGGTGCTGGGTATAGGAAACAATTTAATTCCTTGGCTACCTTACAATGAATAAAATTATGGGTGCTACCTGAATCAATCAACACTATTACCTTTTTCTTCTTGATATGTCCTTCTATCTTGAGAGTTTGAGGAGTGGTAATTCCTGCCAATGCATTACACGATATGGTCGGACTCATTTCTTCCTCTTCTAGGGCTAGTTCCTAGTGTATATCCTCTTCTTGTTCATTTTCTTCTTCCTCTTCACAATCTATGTAAAATAATTTATTCTCAGCACACTTATGACCTTTAGTGTATTTTCTATCACAACTATAGCAAAGCCCTTTTGCTCTTTTTTCTTCCAATTGTTGTGGTGTCAACCTTGTAGGTTGTGGAAATCTAGGCGTAGCAACACTTCCTTCTTTATAGAATTGAGTCGTAGGCTTCCTTGTCGCCATAATTTTACATTCAACTTTTCTTGCCAACCTGAATGCATTCTCCAATGAATCAGGTTCCAAAACACAAACTTCATGTTGGATTTTATCCTTTAGAGTGCATATGAAGAGATCAATCATGTGTTCCTCTGGAATATCAGTTACCCTTATATTCAATTTTTGGAAGTCCTCAATGTGCTGCCCCACTAAACCCTTTTGTTTGAGATTTATCAATTGGCTAAAGAAGGTGTTTCTCTTTGTATCCTCATAATGTACTATCATTTCGTCCGTAAAAATTGACCAAGTGACAATTTTCTTACGGGAGCAAAGCCATCGATACCATACAAATGTATTTTGTTCTAAACGTAAAGTTGCAATGCATACCTTTTGTGTGTTTGCATGTTATGGAGATCAAAATATTGCTCCATATGTAGTATCCATGTTACAGGATCCTTTCCATCAAACTTCGTCATATCCATCTTTGGAATATGGTGGTTCTTCCCACCAACATTAGAGTTTATGAAATCACGATTAAAATTTATTTTGTTCTCATCATGAGGTTCTTCTACTATCTTTCCACCATTAGGAAACGTTTCTTGTATCAACTTTGTCAAACCTTCCATGTCTTCTTTTAGAACATTCTTCATGTTTTTCATTTTCTCATCGATCTTAGCTTCCATGTCATCCAACTTAGATTCCATGTCAGCCTCCATGCCATCTATCTTAGATTCCATGCCTTTCTTCAAACCATCCATCTTAGTTTCCATGCCTTTCTTCAAAACTTCCATGTCATTTTTTGTTGCTCTTTGCGAGAGGGAAATTTGTTGCACTTGCTCTTGTAATTTTGATATGTCATGTTGACATTCTTCGTCTTCATGAGTCATAGTAGAGCTTTCCAAAGGCTTAATGGGTGTTGAATTCTTTTTAGGGGCCATTTTATAATCCAATAAAAATATGTATTCTACAATATGCCCTTGCAATCAATTCAACTTGATTCTTCAAACAAGACTTATGCAATTCGAAAAAAAATTACACACCTTTTACTTGCTTTTGAGAAGCTCGATATTGAAATTGGATTATCTCTGTGATTGCAGCTCTTCAATATCTGAAATTCAGTACTGAAGTCACCCTATAAATTCTGTTTCGAATGCCATAGGTCTGACTTGATTTGGATTCTCCAAGACCAAGTTATGTCCAATCTCCCACAATGACCTAATTATGGACTAGTTCAGTATAGTGAACTTGTACGGCTTGCCACGTGTCACTGTTTCATCCTTCGCCTCTGAAATTTATAGCCAAGAAACTAAAGTCCGTGTACTTGCAACCAATTTTTACGGCACTCCAATCCGATGCTCAGAGAGAGAGTTATTGAAATTTTCCCACGATCACCTCTTTGAAATGAAATTCGGGAGCCTAAAAAAGCACTACCTTCCACAGATCATATCTCCAAAAATATTGCGAACCAAGCTCTGAAATTTTTTGATGAGTTGCCTTAGGATTTCAGCTTCGTACCATAACAATTTCAGATTTTGAACCTCAGTAGAAACAAACTTATAGCACAAATTCCACGATGACCTGTTTAGGAGCCTGAAAAAAGACCTAACCTCCACAGATCATATCTCCAAAAATATTGCGAACCAAGCTCTGAAATTTTTATAAAATATTCCTCAGGATTTCAGCTTGCTTTTAATTTAACACGGAAACTTCGTAGAAAAAATTTATAAACGAAAATTCCATGATGACTGTTTGGAGCAATGAAACCTGAATCAAGCTACGTGCAAATGTTGTGTAGCAAATAAAAATGAAAAGGAATAATGCACTGTTTATAGTAGCAAGCCTGTAGGGGCAACCTGGAGTACATTACAAAATGAACAATTCTTGGATGATACAATTTACAAAACCTCCTTTCTATATAGGAGTCGATGTGGCCATAATGTAATCCTAGTGGGCCACAATGTAATCCTAGCCGACCTAACAATAATAATTTAAGGGCACAATAATAACAAAATGGGGGTTACAAGGGTACAATAATAATAATAAGGGGTTTACACTAACAATAATAAGGGGCTATACTAGTGATATAGGGACCTAACACCATCTTGTTCTTATGTGCATCACCTACTTAGGCCATTGTGTGTGCTCCAACCTCTAGGGATTTGAACCTATCTATCCAAGGAACCAACCCTTCTCTGGTTTAGGCTCCAACCTAGATTCTTGAGGACACCGATCCTCCAGGGCTCCAACCGAATACTTCAACTCTTCAATATGAATTCAACGGTTCTTCAAGGATCCCAATGTTTTCTTGAAAGAGCTTTGTGCTATACATTCACTTACCCTTCTCCTCACGTCATCAATGACAACCTTGATCTCTTCTCACGAAGGTGTCTCTACTGTCCTTCATGGTACCCAATCAAATTCTTCAAGTCACAACATGATGACATCATGGTCTTCAAGAATACCTCTAGAGTCTACAAGTCTTCCAAACGTCTTCACAAATCAACAAATCTTCACAAGGTCTGCACACTAGACTTTAAGGGATATTCAACAATACTAGGGAAGTTCCAAACTTCTTAAGTCATAAATGATATTTCAAAAATACTTAAAAAATCCTTCAAAGATGTCTACAAGGTTTTCAATCACTGCTCCAAATTTGATGCCCACCAAAAAGATCCAAAAATATAAGCTCCACAAACCATTGTCCTCAATAAATCTTCCCTCCAAAATTCAAAGAGTCTTCAACAATTCTTGTTGATGTGTCAAGCAAACTCCAAACTATCTTTAATGGTGCCTCAAGGTGTCTTCAATGAATTTCCAAATTCTGCACTATTCAATGATTCAATTTGCTCCAAAAATATTAAGTGCTTCCTTGTCCAATCTTCTTCAAATTTCAGGTCTCCATCGTTGAATGCACATGCCTGAATGATGCATCCACAGTTTCTTCTAGGTGTTGGAATATATATAAGTGTTATCCTCATAGCCTTATGACTCCATCACACATTATCACCAAACATTAGAAAACTATCATAACGTGTTCAAGTCACTATGTGCATATGTAGATACCAGGTCCTTCAACTACTCTTTCCACAGGAAAGGTTGTCCTCCACTAAGCCACAAACAAGTGAGTTAGGTCACAGATGTGAAGCTGCTCAACAATTAATTGTTCACACTCTCCAAAGTGTAACTGCTATCTTTGATACAAGCTCCACAGATGTATTGTTTCATCAATCCTCCACTATTGTATTACCACAGAAATACCCTTCAAGATTCCAAACTATGGTTGTATTATTATCATAGCCTCAAGATGTAGCACCATAGTTCTAAAGTTACTCGACCAAGGTTCAAGTGCCTTTCTAAAAATCCAACAAATCTGAGCCACAGTTGAATCACAACTCCTCCACAGTAGTTGTCAAATGACTATATAGGTCCGAAGGTGTAAACAACAGGTCCGAGCCCTAATTCTGGACTACAAAAGAGATCTAAGCCCTAATTCTGGGCTGCAACAGGGATCTAGGCCCTAATTCTAAGCTGCAACAAAGATCTGAGCCCTAATTTTGGGATGCAACAAAGATCCGAGCCCTAATTCTGGGCGGCAATAGGGATCTGATCCCTAATTCTAGGCTACAATAGGCCAGAGGGATTTTTCCTGATGTTACAGCTCCTTGTCACATATTTTTAACCCATACAATAACCCTTCAAAACATCTTCGATGTCCTGAATTGTCTTCTATTACCTCAGATCCAAGTTTTGTGTTTTTCTCTGAATTAATCACCAGATTTATCTTTGAAAATGAGTAGTCTAGCATTGTATTTATACAAATTTTGGCTTTAAATTGAATGGACACGTCTTTTGGAGGGAGGCCGACATAAGTGACTTAGTGTAGGTCTGCTAGGGTAAAATAATTTTGATAAGCTATCTTAAAAAATTAATTTCTCTTCAAATATTTGGAGTTAGGGGCTGAGTGACAGCTCGTTGGAAAGAGGAAAGTTTCCTCTTTAATATGGTGAAGGAGCCAAGTTGATAGGATTCCTCTAAGGTGACAAAAAAATGATTTTATTTATGTTTTTTCTGAATTTTTTTTATGTGTAAGGTGTTTGGGCAGAATGCAGTCATTGGGGTGTTAAGTAAGCTCACTTGTTATTTAATCATCATATTTTATTTAATCTCATTGTACATGTGATCACCATATATGTTCTCATGTGTGCCATAAATTTCACCATGACATCAATATTGTGCAGTGATATGTCATTAACCATATGCAGCATGCATCAATTTGTTAAAGTATGGGCTAGATCATCACAAGGAGAGCTTCTTCATCAAGATTCACTATGAGAATCAATAAGGACTCCTTTATCAAGAGTCAGGACATCATCATGATTTCTAGGGCATCTTCATCAAGATCAAGGTTACATGGCATTATCACATCACAACAATATTTTCCATCCAATAATGCCATATTGACATCAATGAAAACTTTGTCTAACAGTCGGGACTTGGGAATCAAGACTAGTGCTCTTAAAAAGCTATTTTATGTATAATAGAAGGTTTCAAATATTCTTACAACCTAATGAGCCAGGTCTTAAAAACCTTATCTAAGGTCATCTATACAACGCTACTAAGAGGTAAGTACCAACTATTTTAGCCCATGTCCAAGTCTGCGAAGGTCTTAAGGTCTCACCTGACCTTGAAGGGTTGGCTATCCTAACTCAGTTATACCTTTGTGGAACCAGTGAACATCAGAATGCCATTCTATTTTTGGTTTTTAGCTAGATTGAGCCAGGCCTCAAAGGCCAACTCACTTTTTAATTGGCCACATTCTCCCTATGGCTTGGCAGGTCTGAGCGAGTCATTTGTACCAGTAACATGGCATTCTTCAATTAGCCTCCTTGCTATTAGGACCCCCTATGCTAATCAACTGAAAGTCCATCTATCACATAACAAAAGGTTGAGCATATATTGTTTTCCAAATATGAAAACAATGTAATGAGAACATCTTCAAATACCATTCTGCAACTTCCCAAGCCAACATGGGTAATTAATAAAAGTGGACTAAGTTTGAACCCTGGTCTTTCTCAACTTAAAATGTGAAATAAATTCCAAAAACCTATCAAATCCTTGTTGCCTAATTTTGGGAGGCCATATCTATTATAGTAAGGAATCCAAAGGAACAATAAAGAGAAGCATTCTGAAAACTTCTAATATGCATAACTCTCTTGGACATTTTTTTGTCTTAACTTTGGGCTTAGATTCACTGTTATCAGACCTTAAAATGACAGGTTATATTCCAGAGAGTCCAAGTACCTTCTCATCATTTCCGAGGTTGCTGATATAATCTATCAGTGGCTCTGCATAGTATGCAATTGAATTGACTTGATCTATAGAGGCTACCCTATTTATCCCATTGGAAGTGAGATCCAGGGCAGCCACTTTATAAACTCTATGCTTAAGCAAAGTTAAAAACTTATACCAACACCATGCTCCATGGCCACCAAGTTCATGAATCAAAACAAAATTATGTTATCTTCCTTCTCCCTCCTGATTCATTTCAATGAAGACAAACCTAAAATCATCTCATCACGGGGTTGCATTATTGAATCATACAAGTTGGAAACCGAAATAAAATAGATAGAAGAGGTTGTTGAAGTTTTATTATTTGATTACCTTCAAATGAATAGAAATAAAGAGAAGTATGACAGCAAGGCACCAAACAGTCTTACTCCATTGCAGCACCATCATAACAGTGGATCAAAATAGAGACTCCAGTATCTAACTTGTTCAGAGGAAAACATCTGAGGATTTGACTGATGTTCTCTACAAGGAAGCGTTAGGTCCCTTGATATATATGGTCAAGGAGATGCGGGCCAGGAACTATTTTCACTAAGTATTTAAAAACAATTACTCCATGGATAATGGATGTAAGTATTGCAGAAAATCATTGAAGGATGATATTGATGTCTTTAAGGTTGCCCACCTATTTCAATTCCTCAGTTGTTCATTATTGGGTAGAATAGATGCTTTTCAGATTTTTGGAAAATTAATACTCAAGATTCACCACATTTCTCATGGGGCTTCTTCAATGGGTTGTTATTCGCCAACAACAGGATTGATTCCTTTTGGGATCACATATTCAACTTTTCATACCAATAATGAAGATATAATGGAATTTCAGAGGAGATTGTCAACATATGCATATGCATGCATCATCTAGTGAAGGAAGATGGCTATAATAAAGACCAAACACATGGTTATTCATTTCACTAACGTAGGGTTACTTAAATATGGGGACAATCTTTAGATTGTCCATCAATATTTTCCAGCAATAAATTATGAATAACGCGGCCAAATTCAGTATTAAAATAAATTTAAAAGAAAATAATGCTTGATAAACTACATAGCAATTTACAGCCATCTCCAAATACTAACATGACTGAACAAAAAAATTTGAAATAATATGGCTAATCTTAAGCTAAGTAAAAGCACACAGCTAGTCCTAAAACCAATAGTATCTTTTACTTGGACAAACTCTACCAAGATATCATTTATGTGAAGAACATAAATAATCGTAGTGGTCTGAGGCTACCATAACCCAAATTAACACATAGCTGAAAATTTATCTCATTAATAAACATTAAAAGTTTTCATAAATTGATTTCAACCATGTTTACTTTGAGGGTCGGGTGAGTGTCCTCACCAAGTTCGATTACATTACAAACAACTCACTAGCCATAGATATAAATTTTAATACTTGTGAGAATATACCCAATCAATGATGGGTACAGGGCACTTGATATAGCACTAAAAATCTTTAGGAAAGTAGTATGTCGCTCATAAAGCCCTCAGATAACCTCACATGTTTTGAAGCTCTCCTAAGTGAAAACAATCTTTCTTTAAATCTCATGTACTCTAGAATTTCAATAACTAGGTATCTTGGTTGTCTAAATTCCATGATTTTAAGGTCAGGACTACTGTAAATGCGTAATGAATTGCAGGTGAAATTGTTAGAGAAAATGTTCTTATATTTTTAATTTCCATGAAGTGTACATGGGCCTCCTACATGTTGCTTTGCCAAAAAAGCCCATTCATGAAAGCAGGGTAGACAGAGACATCAGCAAAATGTATTTTTTCTTCCATTTCAGCCCATAGCTTGAAATTTGTTCATATATATCCTTTCTTAAAATTCCCATCAATTTGTTCAAGAGGAATGTATGTATTCAGTTTCTTGGAAATGCTTGCCATTAATATATTCCAAATATGAGTATTTGGAGTAAGACCTTCATTCCTCAATGCTTCAAGAATCCTTGGAGCTTCTACAATGTTTTCTTGCTTACAAATACCATATATTAATGTACTATAAATAATTATGTATGGGTTGTAAAAAAAATCTCACTAATCTATCAATGAACTCAAGTCTCCATGGTCTCCTCCCTCTGCAAGTCTGAAGGTCCTAGCAAATCTGAGGGAAGGACATACGTGGGAAATGAAGTGAGGAGGCTTAAGGGAAAGTCTAGGACAGAATTTGGTGCAGATTTCCTGTTGTCTTAGGCTACTGGTGCAAAGGTAAGTAAGGATGTTTCTGTGAATATTCTGATATGGTTTTGATCTTTGTTCAGTACCACAGAAAAATCTGCAGCCACTCATATTGTTAGCACAAGTAAACAATGGTGTTTTCTAGTGTTGATGTGGATAGAATGTTCATGGTTTGATATAAGAGTGTCTAAGGCCTACAAAATGAATATATTCGTCTCATAGGAAACATCAGATAGAAGAAGGTATAGTTCTAGAGTTTATGTAATCTCAATAGTGGGATTATAAGTCGTCCTGTGGAGTTTACTCAAATCTCAGAGGTCTTTGTCTTTGAAAGAAGATGTTGTAGTCATAAAATAACTTATATTCAACACCTGGTCAATCATTTAAGAAGTCAACCTTGTAACAAATAGTCTGAGCATATATATTCTCCAATTCTGGTCAGTATGACTAAAATTTATAGTCTTCACTCATGTAAAGATATTTTGAGCATAAGACTATACATGATCTTAAAGGTGGAGTCAGGGTTACTCTTCAAAATCCAGATCGATCAAGTAAAGGCTAGAAAAGAAGAAGACTAGTCCTTCCATATTTCTGAGCACAATTACTTAATTCAGACCCCTATCTCAAAAGAAGAGAAATCAAGACTCCTATCTCATTTCTATGCTCAACTCATATATACTCATAGCATAAAATTCAGTTGAGACGACCTATAGACAGTGGTTGAAGTATTAAGGCTCAGAATTATGGCTTGGATTAGCCCTTAATTAAGACAATATTTTGGAGCATTCGATATTGTAAATGAGTAAGAGACATTATGAATCTGTGGACTCCTTTTCACGGTAGGGCTTGAATACTTCATTCAAGAAATACACACTATTTGATCTACAAATCTTGGTCCATAATTTCCATCCGAATTTCTGAAGCATGCATCACCAGGTATGTTTATGAAATTAAATTTTATGGTTGAAGAATAAAATTTTTTCCTGAGATTTTTGTCACTACACTAAGGAGGCATGTGAAGGCAGTGTCACAATAAGCCCAAAATCTTGTGACAATCTGGTTACTCAAGTTTTTATAATTCTTATAGCTGCAGTCACCATTTTATTATGAACTCTACCATCTCACAATCCCGAGCATGGATCTCTTGCAATCAAGGCCAGAGTTTAGTACATGTATGTTTCATTATGGTACAACATATTGAAGCTTCCTAAGAAAATAATCAAATATGAAAGGGTAACTCAAAGGTTGGAAGTATGTAATCAAGTCAGATTCAAAGGCAATAAAATTATCGGTATATTGAAAAAAATGGTGAAATGCAGGACAGTGGACAACATACCTTAAATTATAGTTTTGGCACTTAGGTCATGCTTTTATAGTTAAGAAAATATGTGTGCATTAAATCTTGAAAAGATAAGTTTGGACTCTGGAGCGTTTCCCTATCATCATCTTGAGGGGGGTTTGTTGGTTTCATCATGAAATACCCAGTTATGATGATAGTGGAAGATATTGTTTTAAAGTGAATCTCCAGTTTGTCACTTCAAGTTATTCAGAATATAATCATAAGGAATTTCTTGATTATAATAGCATCTTTGTCCTGGAAGTAGACCAAATTGACTCCTGAGTGATATTGTCAAGCACTCTCATTATCAAAAGAAATATTTCATGACATTTGTAAGTCTTACAATGACTAAATTATGTGCATCAATCTCCATGACACAATGTGGCCTATCAGTCAGCTATAAATTTGTTGCATTGTTATTATGTGCACAAGCTATTATAGTACCTTTTGACCTTGTTGTCTTGGATAGGAGATGAAGTACATTTGGAAATTTTATTCTTAAAGATTAGTGACAAGGTCTTTGCATCCCATTGCTGGCCTTTGATCATGAAGTACAGAGGCAGATGTGATGGAAAATACATAAGGGAGGATTTCTAGTCAAATATGGGGATGTGCATCTTGATTGCAATAATTCAATCCATGATAGCAAGGAAGAACCTCACCATCTGGTGGATGAGTTTGTATCCTAGTCTCTGGAGGAATTCAAAGGAAAAATTGGATCAATAAAGGGATATTTGCTACAACATATTCTATCTGAGCTAGCACTATTTTTATATCTCCACAACAATAGTTGAGCATGACTGCAGTACCCCTGTTCTCTCTGTATGCTTGAACCTGAGAAGTAGTTGATGCGAGACTTCCTTCGGCCCTTCCCGGCCAAATCATTGAAATATTCATTAAGATATTTAGAGGGAGTTTATTTCTCCCTTAACTTAAAATCTTGATGCGATGGAGAAGTTGTTGGTCTACTGGTTTGTATCCTTGGTGTTTTTTATAAACATCCTATCAGTCATACGCCTCGCTATGAAGTCTCTAAGTGAATATATGGAAGACCCCCATATTTTTAATAGCTGCTTATTGAGATATCTCTTAAATCTAAGATTCCTTGAATTTTCTGAAGTTGGCTCGGTTGGAAGTGTGATGGATGGAAAGAGCACATATAGTGCTATATCTCTTGATTTTGGTTGCTCTGGAAGTATTATTGAGGCTGAATGTATATAGCACCAAGTACGGCTTATTATGAAACCAGTTTGTTAAGGAAGCTCTTCCATAAACTATTTGTGCACATGATGGAAATCAACATTGTATATTGCAATAATGAAAGTAGGATTCACCTTTCAGAGAATCCATGATTGGCTACAGGTACCACTTTATTTAGAATATGGTACAGTCAAGATCCATCATTTTAGGATGGATGTGGAGGTTACCAACATCCTCTCAAAGCCTCTTGGTAAGGTCAAAATTTATCCTCATTCAGAAAGAGGATGGGAGTCGTGGAAAGTCCCTCCTATGATGGTCACGTTTGAAGACTGAGCTCTGAGAGCTCCTGGGGGCTTGGGGTACTTATTGATCTATGAGCAACCATAAGGTGAGTGGTTCACCTTCCCCTAGTGGTGCATTGTGTACAAGGTGAGTGATTCACCTTCACCTGTAATAGCCCATGATGGTTGACATGTGTGTAGGGTGAATGGTGCCTTTGACAGTTCTTTGAGGCCGAGTTTGAATAGGTTTGACCGAGATCCATTGGAGGAGTTATATTGTTGGTTTGAACAATGTTGACTTTTCTAGCTAGGGCATCCAGTTGACTGTTGTAAATTGCACTTTCTCTCTCTTCTGAAATTGAATAATAATAAGAAGATTTGGTCAAAGAGTTTTCCCCACATTGGGGTTTACCCCTAGCATCTGCCAAATTTTGTGTTCTCTTTTCTTGAATTGTCTTCCAGTTATTTGCTTATGTTCTATCAGCATTTATTGTCAATGTTAATGTGATTGCTAAGCAGGAAAATGAATTGGGTTAATAAGAAGGATTGAATTAAATTTCTCTAATCATAGAACATACCATTCCTAACTAAAATTAAAATGGTATCAAATATGAGGTGAAGACAAAGCCCAAGCAAGAGTGAGAAGAGCAATAACTAAAAGTTGATTAAACAAGGACAAGGGTCAATGGCTTCCTCATCATACTTCAAATCTGAGGAGGTTAAATTTAGGTAGACATGGTATGTTCTATGCTTAATGACATTTTACTTCAATCTTTCTTTTAGGCCTGATTCAATTTAGCAATCACATAAACATGAAAGTAAAATGTTGATAGAACACAATAATAAATTAACAAAAGACAAGGCAATAACATAGATTAGATTTTACAATTCTTCTTGTCCAGCAAAGATATAGGATAGTGTGCATTATGGAAATCAATAGGATGCATTAGCCAACAATTCCTTTCTCAACATCAGATCAGCCAACCCTCCAAGTGTCACACACACCCCTCAAAGACAGCTCCTCAAAACTCAACATTGGTCAACTGAAATTCAACGCATAAAAGTCAACGTAGAAAGTCAACATTGTAGTTTTAGGGCTTTGGTAAACAAGCTCCTTTTTCCATGATCTTTGTGCCCTAAAATGTGGCCTCACAAGATCAAAATTTTTGCACAATTTTGAGGTCAAAAGACCAAGGTTTGACCATGGTCAACACACTAGCAATCAACCCTAAAACAATCCACAAATTTACCCAGCTTCATCTCCGTACGTGTGAGAGAAATAGGCCTCCAAAGGCTGATTGAACCAATTAGATCACAAGAGAGAATTTGTGATGAGTTGATGAGAAAATGATCTCCAAGTCTCTCCAATTTATGTCAATCAGTGAGGGTGTGTGACACATCTATTAGGCTTGGGAGCCTACATAAAAAATCTAGCCAACCTTGCACATGTGTTGAAAATAAAATAAAAATATATGTTCTGCTCGTCCAAACAAGATGATATTTATATAAATCTTGCACCTCTTCGAAAGAGGAATCCAAAAGAAATATAATCATCATCATATGAGTAATGCAACCTATAGTTTGGACCTAGTTTCCCAAATTTAATACTCTCTCTCAACTAGGGAGAACTCCATCTATCCAAATGTGCCATCCAGTAATCAGTACCATCGTGTACTATCATATATCATCATGCTTCATCCTTTTGTAAGTTGCTTTGTTGTCTCTTCTTCACAAAAGAAAAAAAAAGGTGAGTCACAGAGACATCAGGCTCTATTGCCTCAAAGTCAACTTAGAGGTTAAAACCTCTTTGGGACTGAAAACGAGTCTTATACTAACCTGAAGTTAGTTTGACCCAAAGTCAGTTTAGAGGTAAGAACCTCATCAAACTTGATCCCAGATCAAGGTGTTGGACACATGCCATCCTATACATAGAAACTACAACAATTTTTTATGCTTCCATTAGTCTTGCTATTGGTCTCTTTCCACATTTCCCACCTCATGGGCCAAATTGGAGGCACTTCCCATGATTCAAAAACTCCATGGATAGGATGCGTGTGGGGCATAGATCAAAGAGAGGTGAACCAACTCAATATCTTAATGGTGGGGCAGAAGCACAACAAGGTTCAACAAGCCTAGCCCCGTGTGTGATTATAGTTTCAAGAAGCTATCCCCAAGCCCCTTGGAGCTCCTACAGCTCATAGTCCAACTCAATCAGGACCCTCAAAATAGGGTATTTCCACGATTCCAAGCTTCTCATAGAAGGTTAAGAATTTGACCTTCCCCATGGGCTTCATGAGAGTATATGCGACCTGCCCATTAGTTCCAATGTGATCGAGCCTTATGACGCCTCATTGTACCATATCCTAAATGAAGTGGTACCTAATATCAATATTCTTGGATCGATCGTGTAACACGAAATTCTCAGAAAGATGAAAACCACTCTGGTTATCACAAAGGATAATGGTGGTATCTAGCACATGCCCAAATAGCTCACTGAAGAGATTTCTCAACCAGAAATCTTCACAATAGGACATACTCGCCTCGCTGTAATGTATTTGGCCTTAGTAGTTCTCAATGCTACCGACTTCTGCTTCATGCTCATCCAAGATATCAATGCAGAACCCAAGGTGAAGCAACATCTAGATGTGCTCTTGCAATCCACCACACTGCCAGCCCAATCGGCATTAGTATATCCATGGAGTCTCAAACTCCCAGAAGTTTATCTCAGAATATGGTTGATTGTGCCCCGAAGATATCTCAATAGATTCTTGGCACCATCCAATGAATGTGATGAGGTTAAACCATATGTTGACTCAAAGTGTTCACTGCAAAACATATGTCTGGACGACAGTTCACTAAGAACATCAGGGCTCCCATGATTTTTCGATATTCGGTGGGATTTCCCAGCTCGGGCCCAACAACATTTCCACACAACTTCTTAAAGTTGAGTTCCATCGATGTCAACATAGAATTACATTCACCATACCAAATCTCTCTAGCAGCTTCATGACATATTTTCCTTGAGAAAGGAAAATATCACTTGGCCTTTTCCAGACCTCCAAGCCTAGGAACTAATGCATCAATCCTAGGTCTTTCATCTCAAACTCGGAAGCTATCTCCCTCTTACACTGATGAATGACAGGGTCAACACCTGTCAGGAAGGGATTGTCCACATAGAGAATTAGAATGAGAGGACTTTCTCTATCAAACTTAACATAAAGGTTTGGATAAGCATTACTTCGAGTGAAGCCCAACTTCATCAAGTAGCTATCTATAGAATCCATTGGTCCTTCAACATCGGGCATTGGTTCATCCTTTGGTTCTTCCTGCTTCCCTACTTATTCACCTTCTTTTTCTTCCTTGGAGTTAAGAA
Source organism: Pinus albicaulis (assembly GCA_034641835.2). NCBI lineage: Eukaryota > Viridiplantae > Streptophyta > Pinopsida > Pinales > Pinaceae > Pinus > Pinus albicaulis. Next base: position 598,916,121 of record CM076579.1, on the reverse strand, counting down.
TATTTCTTAGTTTCTTAAGGGCAACATCTTCGTCGAAGCTGACATCATGGCATATCTCCACTTCTCTTTGATTAGGCACATATATTCTATATGCCTTCGAAGTTTCACTGTAGCCCCAAACATTCCCTTCTTTCCAGAAACATCCATATTGGTTCTTTTTTCTTTCGACACATGAAAGTAAACAGGACAACCAAAAACTATAAAGTGAGAAAGATCAGGTTTCTTACTAGAGAAGAGTTCTTCGAGAGTCTTGGAGTCCAGAGAAAAATGTGGGTATCTATTTTGAACGTACACAGTAGTGTTCATAGCTTCTCCCCATAGAAACTTTGGAAGACCTTGATCCAACAACATGGCATGGGCAGCTTCCACAATGGTCCTGTTCTTTCTTTCAGCAACACCATTTTGCTCAAGAGTATACATAGTTGTGGTCTCCCTCTTAATGCCAGCTTCACTACAAAAGTCATTGAATTCATTTGACTCGTACTCGGACCCATTTTCGGTCCTCAAAACCTTGATTCTCTTCTCGGTTTGATTTTACACCAAGGCCTTGAAGGTACAAAACCATTTGAATGCTTCGTCCTTCTTCTTCAAGAAATATATCCAGGTCTTATGGGGGAAGTCATTTGTAAAAGTCATGTAATAGGAACATCCTCCCAAGGATGTCACGGGCAACATACTAGATAAATTAGAATGTACCAACTGCAACATATCAGTTGCATTTGTGACAGTTTAGGGAATGGTCCCCTTGTATGCTTCCCTTCGGCACAAACCTAACATATACCTTCATGATCATCTTTAAATTTAGGAATCCTTGTCACCACCTTCATTGCTTCGGGAAGGGCTTTGTAATGAAGCCGTGGAAACCTCCGATGCCATAACTCTATTTGAAGATTTGTATCACATGACATATCCCCCAATGGACTTCCTCCAACTTGGTAGAGTGTATCAACTCTAAAACCAATAGTAAGAGCTTCTTTAAAGTTCTTCTTATATATGTGTACCTTTCCATCAATGAACGCCACCTTGAACCCTTTGTTTTCCATCACTAAAATAGACACAAGATTATTCTTTAGATCAGGTATGTATAACACATATTATAAACAGAGGACTTGAACTTGAGATAGATGAAGGGTCACAGTCCCTGTCCCTTTCACGGGATAGGTGGCATTATCTCCAAGGATTTCTAGATTTGTATCCTTCTCGATCAAATTAGAGAGGGCTTATTTATAACCAGTGAGGTGCCTTGAAGCACCACTATCAATGAACCAGACATTCAAGGTGTCAGGAGGAGATGCATCAGAGAGGGCAGATACAAGAATGAAATCATTTTTCTTATTATCAACAACATTATACTCATCGTACCTGGAATTTCTTGACCTCTTGAAAGGTTTCCCATTTCCACTATGATCAGAGGGAGCCTTCCTTTTTCCTTTGAACCTATTGTTCCTTTGATTTCCATTCCCCCCTGGAGTGGTGATTTCCATCATCAATGGGAGAGTCCCTTCTATTAGGGCACTCTCTTGCATGTGATCAAACTTGTTACAAGTGTAACATCTTCCCTTCCTTCCTTTGGGCCCCGCTCTTCCATGGTTTTGATTTTTCGGACCACCATTGTTCCTCTTCATTGCATGACCGGTGAAGGCATTAGGGTGGCCTCGATTTCCATTAGAGGGATCATATCTCCCCATTATTATTGTCTCCTCTTGAGTGCATCTCGCCAATATTTCATCAAAATCAATAATCACATTATCATTAAGAATAGTGGTATTGAATACATACCAATCATGGGGGAGACGTCCAAGTACAATGAGAACCATTTCTCGATCAGCTATTTCTTCTCCAATAGCTAGGATATTGTTGTTGATTTCAGTGAGCCTCATAAAATATGATTGAATGGATTCATCGTCGCCCTTCTTGATATTCTTCAGTTGATTCTTGAAAAAAATAACTTGATTATCATTTCTAGCCATCAACATGCTAACCAGCTTATCATACATCTCTTTAGATGTGCTCAACTCATAGATTTAAGCAACCAAGTGCTTATGAATAGAATTTAGGATAATCATATTTTCTTTGATTTCCCCTTTTCTATACTTCATCTTTGTGGCTGCAGGTGCATTTGATGGAGGCTCAAGGATCTTCCCCTGGACATAATCCATGACATCTTGATCTTCTATTGCCGAATCCAAGGACATATTCCATTCATGATAATAAGACTTTTCAATCAAATTATCATCAGATTTGAAACCCTTATAGGTTGAGGAGGCCAGGTTCTTGATAGGATTCTTCTTCAGTGATTTCTTTTCACACTAGCTTGGACTTTGTCTTCACCTTAGCTCTGATACCATGTTAAATTTAGATAGACATGGTATGTTCTATGCTTAATGAAATTTTACTTCAATCTTTCTTAGGTCCGATTCAATTTAGAAATCACATTAACATGAAAGTAAAATGTTGATAGAACACAACAATAGATCAACAAAAGGAAAAGCAATAATATAGATCATATTTTACAATTCTTCTTGTCCAACAAAGATATAGGATAGTCTACATTACAACAGTCAACAGGATGCATCAACCAACAAAGTATTTCTCAACATCATATCAGCCAAACCTCCAAGTGTCACACACACCCCTAAAAAAAAACTCCTCAAAAGTCAACGTTGGTCAACAAAAAGTCAACATTACAGTTTTAGGGCTTCAGTCAACAGGCTCTTTTTTCCTTGATCTTTGTGCCCTCAAATGCAGCCTCACAAGAATGTAATTTCTACACAATTTGGAGGTAAAAACACCAAGGTTTGACAATGGTCAACGCTGGCCAACACACTAGCAATCAGCTCTAAAACAATCCACAAATTTACCCAGCTTCAGCTTCGCATGTGTAAGAGAAAGAGGCCTCCAAAGGCTGATCGAACCAACAAAGTCATAGGAGAGAATGTGTGATGAGTTGATGTGCAAATGATCTCCTAGTGTATCCAATTTATATCAGTTAGAAAGATCACCAAGCCTCCATTAAATGCACCGACTTCCACTAAAACAAAGTACAAGAAAGGGGAAAACAAGGCAAAGAAGATCCTTAGGGATTCTATCCACACTTAGCTGCTTATAGTTCTAAGTTGGGCACATCTAAGGAGATGCATGATAAGTTGGTTAGCATGTTCAGGGCTAGCAATGCTATCAAATTCCCTTTCGGAAGAACAAGTTGAAGGACATCAATATGGACAAGGATGTAAGTATACCAAAAAGTAAAGTGTACATCATGGTTGTTTACATCCTTTTAAAAAGTGATAAAGAAAAATCACCACACTGCCTTCAGCAAGAAAACTATATTTAAGGGAAACAATGACGCGAGGCGGGGCACATATTCGGGTCTCCATATACCATGTGTATAAACATGCATCTCAGTATTTACCCCAAACAAGATCCTTAATGCCTGACAAATTTTGCATACTTTTGCTGAAGCTTACATATCAAAATGTAATTCCAAATTAATACTCAAATCATTCCATTCTTTGGCAATTTCATACACTTTCTAAAAGCTTCAATCATAACAATCCTTTCATTATGATTACAAGTTCACACAACCATTCCTACCAATTGAAGCCAATACCCTTTGCTTCATCACTTTATGGTTTATGAAAACCATGTTCTCATCATACAAGGTTCTCAAATTCCAAATTAAAACTCATGAATTAACCCTCATTTCAAATCAAATGAAATCAAAACAATTCAATATTCCCAATGTTTCCAAAATCCAAGTATCTGGAACTTGTCGCTCTTTTCAATGCGCCTAACTCAATATTTTGAGATTTAAGAAAACCCAAATTTGATGTGACCACATCTTAACATCGATTCTGTTCTTCAACATATGAACCAGTTAAAAAAATACACGACCAATAAACATGCAACTACTCACCATTCACCGCCTTGTGCTCTCAACATCGAATCTGGTTCACCAATATTAATGTGGCACTGCCTTCACCTTCCTGTTTCTAATCAACGCACTGTCAGACCATTTCACTTATTTTCTTTGGGCCTTCACGAGATCATGCAGTCCTCTTTCTTAAGTTCCAACTCAGCATTAACGTAGTCAACACATCGATTGTCTTTCAGCAAACTTCTGAATTGTTTTCAACGGATTCAAATTACCTTCAGCAATACCTTGTATCCAGCGTTCTTCATTTCAACATTCAATCGACTCCATTCCCAGCACTGTTCAATCGATTCCCACCTGCAATTTATGAAACATTCAAACATATATAAAACGCAGTTCTGGATTTCACAACGCTGACTATTTCTGAAAAATAATTCTGAAGTGAAAACCATCCTTCCGGCAAGCAGATGAATTCTGTCTTAACATTCCAGCAAACAAAATCAGTTCAGGGTTAACGCATCCCATAATCAAATTTCATTAATTTCCGTCTTGAACCCTTCATACTTGTGCTATGTGTATTCAGATAATAGCGTTTCATCAAATCGATGTATTAATTTCTGTTTTGAACTTTGCATTCAAATAACAGCGTTTCTTCATCTAACTCCGTTAATGAGGATTGAAATGTTTGCAAATGACAAATAACACATTCAACCTTCAATTCCATGTTCTGGATTGGATCATGGATTATTAAAATCGAATCCTCCCAAATTCACACCATAATTCAGATTAATAGTTAATGAAATTCAGAGAACCAGAATCTTATACAATTCATCAACAACTCATGGATCAATATCGTTTCTTTTTAATCCAGGGTTTATATATATAGACCATTCGAACTAGAAAGGTGATAATGCTTTCTCTGCCACTGTAGCTACCAGTCGAAGATTGAGACTAATCGACCCAGTCGACTTTATCAAACAGTCTTAATGAGATTCTGCACTAAGAATTAAAATCAACTTCCAACAGAAATTAACATCAATTGCAAAGTCTTTATTCCACTTAGAACTGCACCTTTTCAATTCTGTTAACTGGCAAATAGAGATTTAAACTAAAATTCATCCGACGCCCCTTGATATCGATTTACTATTCAAAACCCATCTAAATACACATTTTCTAAATCTATCAATGTAGTTCAAAAAACACAGTCTTCATATTAACAATGAAAAAATACTTACAAACCCTTGTTGGCAAGATATTCCAGATTGATGGCCCTTACAATTTACCAAAGGCTTACAGCCTTGGTTGTTCAAAACCATCTCTCTATCACACTCTCCCTTTCTCCAACTATCTCAATATTTTTCTCTCAAAACCCCCTCCTACTTATACAATTTTTAAAAATGATCTAATTAAATGCTCAATCCCCTTAATATCTCAACACCACTAAAATATCTCAACAAATCCCTAAATCTCTCATCATCCCTAAAACTTAGAAACTAATTCCAACTTAGGCTCCCTCATTAATTCTAAATAATCTAGAAACTAATTTCTCTCACATTTACAATTTCTCACAAATAATTAATTAATCACTCAAAATAATATTAATATTTACATGAAATTTAATATTTCTTCAAAACATGAAACCCCCTAGCTTAGATAAAATACAAGGTGTTTTTCGGAGCTGATGCTCTTGCATCAGACTCCCCATGTAAGAAAATTCATGACCACCTGGTCATAAGTCTAGATATTTCCTCCTGGATCCCAAATTTTATTTTGTAATCTTTCTTTGCTTGTCAATTGCTTTACTGTTGTTGTTAACTGTTGTTGTCCTCCAGGTTTCCATATTTTGTGTTGTAATGCTCCACTATCTGCACAATCTGCAATATCTGTCTTTAATCTTTCTTTACTCTGGCTTTCTTCAAGGTCAATGATCCTCAATGACTCAGTGTATCCTTTGAATTCAATAATTCTTTTGCCATCCTCCTTATTCTGCATATGACTATGAGTAGTCATTTCTTCAACAGTCTTCAATAATTGTTTGTCTTTCCTCAAGTCAATATGACCCGCAAACACAAAAAAACCTTTAGTTTTCAAAATACAATACCTTCCATTCTCTTTTGATGCTTCAAGCACCAATCCTCCATCATAGATCTTTTGGATTTCAGCGGATCCTTCTTGCGGTGACTTCAAATCAATATGAATTTGTTCTAGTTTCCTGAACTCGTTCATCAGCTTGCCATTCAACCTCTGTTGCAATAGCTTCCATTTCACCCTTTTCTTCAGTCTCCATCTGTATCTTCGGTTTTTACTTGTCTTTCTTGCTAGACCAATTTCTGGTTCTTCATTCTGCTGCCAGCTTCTATACTCCTGCAATTTAATGCTTTCCTCAAATTCATTCTCATGTAGCTGATCATTCCTTCCAAATTTCTGGTTCCTTCCACATTCATCTTGCTGAGTTAATATTTCTGTCTCTTTTATGCCTTTGAGGACATAACCTCCTTGCTGCTTCTGATCTTTCATCTCACCTTCATATAATCGCTGCTCAATTTCTCTGATTTCAGCATCATATTTATTAATGTTGTCTTCCACACCTTTTCCTCCATCAGGTTCTGTAAGCTTTGTTTCTCCTTTGGGTTCCTCTAGTAATCTTTCCAAGAATTCTATCTCCTTGTGAAATCTCTCCAGCAGATCATCACAATTTTCCTTCTCAGCTTCATTCTTTTCTTGGCAATCCTCCTGAGTTGACCTGTTTTCTACATCATCATATTGCAAGCATCTTTCATCAATTCCATTAAACAAATTCATTGGTTTACCTTCTTGTAGTACCACTATGGAATTGTCATTAGACTTCTGGCCTATATCAACCTCATCTAACTGTTTCACACCAAACAGGATTTCATCTATGAACTCCTTCTGTTTCAATAGATCAACGCCTTCTTCCTCTAAAAGGGATTCACCATCATACTTTACCTCAAGAGCTTCATTCCTGGTTGTGACAATTTCATCAGGCTGTCCATCATCCTCTGCATATCCTGCAAACATACACAAACTATAAGAATCAAAATCACAAGGCTTCATTGCCTCATCTGCTTCCTTTGTCAACATATCTTCGAATTGTTCTGAATTCTGCCAGTAGTCCATGAGATCTTCAGCTGACCTCTCATTATCCTCTTCCCCCAACATTTCACCTTGTTCTGGTCTACAAATGGAGACTTCCAATTCTACCTCTGCTTCTCTGAGTTTCGCTGATTCCTCTTGAGCACTCAATATCTGCTCAATCTTTCTCAATTCTTCTACTATCTCTGACTTCACTTGTTGATTTCTCCTTTCTCGTAGCCTTGGCCACTTTACTCTTTTCCTCATGGTCCAAACACTTTTCTGCAGCATCTTCATCAATATTCCAATCTGGAAATCTATCTCATCTTTCTCTCGGTCAAACTCTTCTTGACTCATCCTCATGCCATTTGCTTTGGCATCTTCCTTTCTGCTGTGGCTTCCTTGTGAACTTCTGCTATGACTATCTGTAGTCATTTCCTGCTCCTCTCTTTCCATGAGCTCCTCGCACCTCTGCAACAAGCCTCTGCAACAGTAAGTCCTTCTTACTGCAATCTTACCTCACTAAGCTCTCCTCACTCAGTCTTTTGGTAAGCACGATCCCCTATCTGGAATCTTCTCATGAGCAACACCTTTGCTCCCTCTAGGCTTCTGCAATCTTTCACTCTCTCTTTTGAAGACACTTCAATTGTCTTCTCTGTCCAATCTCTGGTTGGAATCTTCAGGTTCACTGCCACTTCTGCTTTTAAGAACGCATCTGGTTCTTTCCGCTGAGACTTTCTTCACTATGCCTGCAACCAAATCCCACAAACAGTTCTTCAAACCAGAATTAAATATCGACTACAAACTCACCTTCAAGATCCTGTTGATCTTGCTTCTTTCCTTAACTGCACTTGCATACCTGTGCTGCCATCTTTATCAGTTTCACAATCCGACATTCATTCACCACATGCAATTAAAAAAAAACTTGAATCCTTTCCGGAGCAATTCCGAAGCTACGATATCAAAAATAACCACAGAGCGATCTGAGTCTCATCTACCCCAGGATCTCCATATACCATTCATATAAACATGCATCTCGGCATTTACCCCAAATCAAGATCCTTAATGACAAATTTTGCGGCCTTACCAAGGAGCTTATCAAAGTGTAATTCCAAATTAATACTCAATCATTAAATTCTTTGGCAATTTCATACACTTTCTAAAAGCAATCTAATAACAATCCTTTCCATTATGATTACAAGTTATACAATCACTCTACAATTGAAGCCAATAACCTTTGATTCATCATTTTATGGTTTATGAAAACCATTTTCTCATCACACAAGGTTCTTCAGCTATTGTATTAAAACTCATGCATTAACCCTCGTTTCAAATCAAATGAAATCCAATCAATTCAACATTCCCAATGTTTCAAAACCCAAGTCCCTCTCTTCAATGCGCCTAACTCAACATTTTGAGATTTAAGAAACCCCAAATTTGATGTGACCACATCTCTTAACATCGATTATGTTCTTCAACATATGAACTTGATTAAAATACCACGATGATAAACATACAACTACTCATTCAACCTTGTGCTCTCAACGTGATCCCCGGTTCCCCCAATATTAATGTGGCCTTCACTTTCTGTTTCCTGATCAATGTCTTTATCGGACAATTTCCTTATTTTCTGTAGCCTTCACGAGATCATGGGTCCTCTTTCTTAAGTTCCAACCTCGTGATACTTGATCTGACACATCGATTGACTTTTGACCAAACTTCTGAATTGTTGTCATGATTCAAATTACCTCAAGCAATACCTTGTATCCAAGCGTTCTTCTTTTCATTCATCGACTCCATTCCAGCCCTTTGTTCAATCGTTCCCACAATTTATGAGCATTCCGGCATATAAGCGATTCTGGATTTCATGGCGGCTATTCTACAAAATAAATTGACGTGAACCATCCTTAAACGGCGGAATGAATCTGTCTTGCTTAACATTCCAGCAAACAAAATCAGTTCAGGGTTAACGCATCCCATAATCGAATTTCATTAATTTCCGTCTTGAACCCTTCATACCTGTGCTATGTGTATTTAGATAATAGCGTTTCATCAAATCGATGTATTAATTTTTGGTTTGAACTTTTCATACCAGTGCTATACGCATTCAAATAACAGTGTTTCTTCATCTAACTCCGTTAATGAGGATTGAAATGTTTGCAAATGACAAATAACACATTCAACCTTCAATTCCACGTTCTGGATTGGGTCATGGATTATTAAAATCGAATCCTCCCAAATTCACACCATAATTCAGATTAATAGTTAATGAAATTCAGAGAACCAGAATCTTATACAATTCATCAACAACTCATGGATCAATATCGTTTATTTTTAATCCAGGGTATATATATATAGACCATTCGAACCAGAAAGGCGATAATGCTTTCTCTGCCACTGTAGCTACCAGTCGAAGATTGAGACTAATCGACCCAGTCAACTTTATCAAACAGTCTTAATGAGATTCTGCACTAAGAATTAAAATCAACTTCCAACAGAAATTAACATCAATTGCATAGTCTTTGTTCCACTTAGAACTGCGCCTTTTCAATTCTGTTAAATGGAAAACAAAGATTTAAACTAACATTCATCCAATGCCCCTTGATATCGATTTACTATTCAAATCCAGCTAAATACACATTTTCTAAATCAATCAATGTAGTTCAAAAAACACAGTCTTCATATTAACAATGAAAAATTACTTACAAACCCTTGTTGGCCAGATATTCCAGATTGATGGCCCTTACAATTTACCAAAGGCTGTCTGACCTTGAGTACATTCAAAATAAACTCTCTGTCACACTCTCTCACAATCTCAATGTATTTTTCTCTAAAAACCCCCTCCTATTTATACAATTTTAAAAATGATCTAATTAAATGCTCAATCCCCTTAATATCTCAACACCACTAAAATATCTCAACAAATCCCTAAATCTCTCATCATCCCTAAAACTTAGAAACTAATTCCAACTTAGGCTCCCTCCTTAATTCTAAATAATCTAGAAACTAATTTCTCTTACATTTACAATTTCTCACAAATAATTAATAATATTAATATTTACATGAAATTTAATATTTCTTCAAAACATGAAACCCCCTAGCTTAGATAAAATACAAGGTGTTTCTCGGAGCTGATGCTCCTGCATCATAGCACATAATCCCTTTCTTGTTGAGAGGGAGTGTTCAAATTGGAAATTCAAAGGCTTCTAATTTATTTAACTTTTAATTAAATTAGAAGGAAATTGTAATTCCACATCACTTGATAGCTTGTACGAGATAAATGAGTTAGGAAGACTTAGTTAGCTTAGTCAATTCGAGTTGGGGGTCAAACTATAGGCATGTAGAGTTCACTCTAAGTTTTAGGGGGTCCAATTATAGTTTATTTAGAGTTGTAATTGTTTAACTTGATTATTTGAGTTAAAATAAGTTTAACTAGTTCTAACTTATGGATGAGCTATTGAGAGGTCCAACGAATTAAATTTGATTTAATTCACATGTAGTGATCAATCAGATATGGATGTAACTCTTTGGATATAACTCTGAATCTAGGTATGGATGTCTCTATTTGTCAGCTTAGGAAATAGGTTCAGGTTCTAGCTCAAGATCACTTTATTTCTCTTTGAAGCTTGTAGATGACCATCAATTCCCCCCCTGTAAAATTCAAGGTGCGAAGATGATGAAAATTCAACTACAAGACCTATTAATATCCATGAACAAATTATGTAGTATGATTTAAATATCTTCATGGTTATTTAAGCTCATTGCCAAGAAATGATCCATTCAAAGTGAATGTATGTTCTTACAGGATGCTTGTTTCTGAATCATTTTTTTGAATAACGATTATGATGACGACAATATTCACAGGGATGAAGATCAAAACATTGATCTTTCACATGTCCAACTCAATTACAGTGTTGGAATTTAATAATTGATTGTTATGGGTGTAAAACGTTTCCACTTAATGTGACATCCCATAAAAACATTATATGCTCAAATACATTTCCAACAATAAAAGAAAAACCTCAAATAGATTCTACATGAAAAATTTATGCCAACCAAAAGTTGATCTTCCAGTTTTGACTGCCAAGATTCGAAAGGATTCCACGTCAACCCCATTATTCATGGAAAATGGGCAAGAAATGTGATCATGATGAATACGAATCTAGTAAATTCAATATTGTAACTCTAGTTAAGAGTTGAAGGAGTCATACTTAACCAATAATAGGCTATTGGTTTGTGTTATAACTGAGCCATTAGGAGGAAAAGGGGTTCCATTCTATTCGAGTGCATTTTGTTGCATGGATGAGTAGAGTAGTTGAGAGTGGATAAATAGAGAGAAAACAAAGAGGGTTTGTGCAGTGTAGAACCCATGGTTCATAGTTCTGAATCCTTTGTACTCTCATCCATTTCCATTTGGAGAAAGAGAGAGAAACCTCACCTTCCAGTTGGGTTTTCTCCCATAGGGTTTACCATATCATATCTTGTGTTCATTGTGGTTTGTGAGTTTTATCTCATTATTCTCTATTTTCCATATTTTATGTATTACATGCATAAGCATAACATAGTAATTCATGAATCCAGAAATCTAAGGAAAAACTAAGCCTCATAGTGTAGATTTCATATTTTCAAATATATTTTAGTATATTTGTTGTGAAAAATTGTCCAGTGGAATATCCACGATAGTTTATGGATCATTACAGAGGGACTTTGATTTTTGTTTATGAAACTTTGAGGGGATACTGAAAAAAGGTAAAAGCACCAACACTTGAGAGGCGACTTGAAAACTAGGGACAATTATGTCCTAAAAAATACTTTTTCTTTATAGAAAAGGCTTGTAATTATATTCATAAAAATAAAGTAAATTTCATTTTGCATATACACAAAGTGAGTGTATTTGAGTATTTATGTTCCTATAGAATATGAGCATTCCACAAGGAGCAAAATTTTATCAATAATAAGGCTTATGACTTACAATCAATATAAAATACATGCAAAGTCTTTTACAATATTGAATCATGCAGTCATAACGATAGTTGACCTGCACCTGAGAAAAACAACCTTTGTACAAAGGAAACCACCTTACAAGGTTGAAACCCCCAAACAAACAAAATGACAAAAATTTTCTAAGAGAACATCATATAGGGCCAAATAATTCCACATTAAACTAACCCTAGAGTCCACACAAAGGATGTTTTTGGGCAAGCCCATAGGCTAAACCATGAGATAAAATAAAGATAGATCGGACCATACATTTGAAGTGAGGCAGTGATGACACCCACGACATCCATAAGAAAACAAATAATTAGATACATGGCAGACCACAACAAAAAACATGCCCAAAGCGTCGGTAATGACAATAATAAAAAATAGGAAGCCAAAATAAAATCCAAAGGCACCAATAAGGTAAGTAAGTCCTCAATAGAACATACCCCACCAAGACCCATACATCAACCAAAACAAGCAAGCCAATAAGATTCTTACCAACAGAGAAATGGTGGAAAAGGCTACAAAACACAAGCACCAAGCGTAAAACAACATGGAATTTAAATTTAGCATCACAAAATAGGGAATTGCTACCAGAAACGACAACCAAAAATGGAGATTTGTGGTGGGTATGGTTTCCCTTCTCATCTCCCTCTCCCCAAACACTAATGTGTCCTAAAAAATTGTTTCGTTTACATATGTCAAAAATTCGTGAAAGAACTAGAAAATTGATTACCTTAACTTTAAATCTCATCTTACAAACCACTACTTAAAATTTTCTTGAACATCACCCTTTCCCCATATGTTTGAGAGGTTGGTCGAAGATTCAACATCTTTCCAAAATTTAGTTGCAAGTGGAAAAGCATATAAAAGATGCATGTTTGTTCCATGTTGTCTTTACATAATGTTCACCATCTAGAACCCAACAAATTCTTTTGTTGAATTCTATCCCAAGTTGGAAATCTATTGTGAAGAAGGATCCAAATTATCCACACACATTTTAGAGGGATGTGGAATTTCCACATCTCTTTCCACCACAAATCTGAAGACCAAATTCGTGGATCCTTTTACGAAACATATCCAAGTTCCACACTGTAGTATGTGCCTTGTCCTTTCCTTGCCTAGGATAGCCCATATAACCCCTCTCTTAACTTTATATGGTGTTTCTAAAGTTAATTTATGAAGAGATTCCATTACTCAACTTATAAACCTTTAATACCGACATCATTAGCTAATATCAAACTCTAATCCCACTAAGAAGTGTCTTCAAATTTCACAATTTTGTTTAAAGTGCATAATCCTCACTAATTTGGATGAGTAATAATGGTTTTATCCATGTAGATATTGTTATTTTGACTTAATATCACATCCAAACCAACTTTAACTCATGAACCATCATTAACTTTCCAGGCCAAATGATTTCCTTAAAAAAAATTGACACCTAGTGTGTGGGTTTTCTTGGACATCTGATCCAGTCTACCAACCTACCAAGAGAAAAATATTTTTTATGAATGATTTGTTGGTGTCCCGTGTTTTGATAGTTTGGCAAATCAAAAGACAAGGCAACATCAGAACCAATCTTTAGAGTCCCAGGATCTAGTCCTCCTGTTCTCAGAGAGGGATCTCTCGAATTTTTGTTTGCAAAGGTTTATCTTGTGTGCTTAGAGTATGGATTTTGGACTAGTTATTAAGTGCAGGTGTTTGTTTGTTTGTTTCGTCGGATTGATACAGCAGAATGTGAAAGACCTAGGAAAGATATATAGAATGGAGGAACATCTGTTTCATTGGGCAATGGAGACAAAAAGAGGTCATAACATACTTATCAATGGATATGGGATATTAGAGGGCAAATCTAACTTGGCCACAGGATCCTTTGGTTTTTGGAATGATATGGACATCAATGATTTGAAAAGAGAAGTTTAATTCTCAACAAAGGGAATTTGAAAACACAATTTTAACAATAAAGAGATTTTTGATAGACATGGCTAACCATGAATTCTACAAATCACACCTTTAAGCAAACAATTATTTCAAAACAACTTTTAAAATGAAATCTAAGATTCGGGGAACACCCTATTTCCTCAAAGATTTTATTTCAAATGACTTAGAAAACATAAAAGATTCATTGATAACTGCAGTCATAGAAGAGGGAACACCTAACACATCTATGATTACAACTACAAAAACCTTTAAGGCAACTGCTTAAGTAAGGACAAAGGGTAAGATCAGAATAGACCTCCTTGACTCACTGTAAATAGAAAAATACAAAGGGAGACTTCCATAACAATTTTGAAGTGGTAGCAGACAAGCAAGGAGAACCATAAATCATGCTGAAACCAACTATTCAAACTATTAAGGAAATAAACAAGCATGAAGACTAAAGAGAGAGATTAAAGACTCTAAAATACTTCAGCAGAAGAAAACATGAAACAGTGAAGGATGAACAGGTCTAAGGTGCTTCCAGGAGTCATTTCTTAGCCTAAAAATTTCAAACTACTATAGTAAGAAATCATGGAACAGAATGAAAATAGGAGAAAACATTAAACAATTTAGAATAGTTCACCAAAAACCAAGCTCATGGATCCAATAATAGAGCCTTCACAGTAACAAGCATGCAACGACATCATCAGGGCATCCAAAACTTCAATTTTTTCTTCAACTTCAACAAACTATGTATTATTTCAGAGAGTTCCAATATTACAACTAGTGATCAACCAACCCCTCACTCATCTTCTTCAGAAGTATATATAGAAGAATGAGGAGGTGAGATCTGATAAAATATCTCAAAAAATATTTAATACAAACTTAAATGGCTTCGTGGCCTTTGGGGGCTCAATGAAGCAACTTACATAGGTGTCCTCTGTATAAAATCATTTACATTAACTATTAGGTTTGCTGGAAAGAATTTGTTGAATTCAAGGCTCCTCTTCATCCTTGTAATAACTTCTGTTGACAGCTACAATAAGTTCTTTTGGTTGAAATAACTGTTCAGCTGTATTGATGCAAAATATCTCTGAGTCTGGTAATAACTTCGACTTTCCTTTGATTGCTTTGAGGCTGTAGGTGGCTCTGTGATGGCTGGGGGATTTTAATTAGCCCCTGATGTGGCATCGTATGCTTTCTTTCTGATAAGACACTTATGATTTTCTTTAAACTATGTTTCAGGCTTCTGATAATCCATTTTTAGCCGTAATCCCTATAGATCTGTCTTTAATTTTCTGTCCTGATATATTTTGTCTTCGACACTGATACTTCTCTGACTGTGCTTGTTTTACTGTGTTTTTTGCTGGTGTGCCAGGTTGCGCAGGGATGATATGGCATCAATGCCTCGTGAATCATTGATGAAACGTGAATTTAAAACCCCGCGAAGTATTTTCTTTGATGAATCAAAGGCGGGAGGATCGTCACCCTCCGCCTTCAAATTTTCTTCAGACATAGCGGAAAAACCATAAAACCCTGCAAAAATACAAACAACTATTTATAAAATCCTGCATGTATAGGTTAATTGCTTCAGAAGGCACGTGGAGGAAGCATGGCCGTTGGATGGCATCATCCAACGGTCGAGATTCATCATAGGAATTCAAAGGGAAGGCGGAAAAATAAATTGAATTGGAGCCGTCGATCACGCAGAGATCGACGGTCGAGAGCGGAGGCAAAAAGTCAAAGCGGAGGAATTAGGGCGTTGAACTATGGGCCATCGATCCGCAGATCAGATCGACGATAGAGATGTTTCAATGACTGCGTCGTATCCTGGTTAACCATCGGGCTTCTTCAGTGAGCGATCACCGTCCGATGAGCAGCCTCAAATCAAACGGTGGATGTCAATATCGCGCCGAGTCCACGTCCGATATTTAACGCGCGATGGACGATGGTTTTATGAACAGTGCCCAAGCCACGCGTCAAGCGGTGTATGGAATCGCTGCAAAATAAAAAATGCCACCCCGCTCTTAAAAGCGGTGCGATGGATAACGTGCGGTTTTGCAGCGGTGAGTGGATGGCGGGGACCACCGGGGTGAGAGATTTCGCGCCGTCAATCTGTGGATCAGATCGACAGTGGAGGTCGCCTTGAACTTTGGATCGGCGGAAAAATATAATATAATAAAAAACCGACAAATTTAATATATAACCAAAGGTTTAAACTTTGGGTGAACATAATTAATATTCAAAATGGCTTGGCGCCCAATTGTGGGGCCTTTGGGCGCATGGAGAAACATATGACCGGGGGTTAAAAAAGGAGGGGCTAACCGCAATTGGGCAACACGATAAACGCTTGGAAGGCTGGCGCTCGGTTCCAGCACCAGGGCGTATGGAAGGGAGGGCTAAATACTTAGCCCAAGGGGGCTTAAGTCCATAATATGAAAATGTGATTTTAGGCATTTTTCAATGATTTTCAAAGGGGTTGGTGGATTTCGATAAGGCTAAGAAAGGGTCTTAGACCTTATCAAAGGGGTTTTGATGAAGGGAGAAGGGGAAAACATGATAATGAAGGATTTCATGAGAAAATAAAAGGCAAAGATGAGGTTAGTTTTTGCAGAAGGGGGAAAAAGGAAAATGGTGGTTGCAGCAGTATTCTTTCTTGGGAATCAGCAAGATTTCTGAGTTGCAAAGGGGGAAAAGCATTGACGATTATCCAAAGGACAGGATATTATCAAAAGAATTTAAGCATCAAAATTTTTTAGCAAATGAAATTGTTTCTTGAAGGCTATCCAAAGTCATTTAGCCACCACTTGATATAATAAAATTTATAGGTGGCTAACAATGGCTCCACTTGGGGATGGTGCCTTTTTTGAAGGCATCAAGAACTTCAGACTTGAATTTTCTGGGAGGCTGACCTGTGCCTCATCCATTGGGCTGCCTTTCTTTCTATGGATGATCTTCTTTTGCTCTGAAATATATTAGCAGCCATAAAAAAAATGGATCTTCATCAATACAATATTTCTACCTACCCAATCCTACTGATCTAACATTTTTTCTTCATCAGAGTGCACTTGGATTGGCAAACTCTTTCACAACATTTTATTCTTTTGAAAACTGGGAAACTAATCTATTTCTACTCCTTATTTCTCCATGGGCTCAAATTAAATAGATGAGCCCATATGATTATCTACCTAATCTATTATCTGTTGGGATTAAACAACAGACTTTATTTCTCTAATTTCTAAAACATAAATTTAAAAACAGTTAAGTCAAGATTGAGTTGTTTGACTTGCTGTCATCTATGGCATAAAAACAAGCTGCACATAGACATTTATTTTGTAGAAAATTTAAAACAAAAATGGAAGGTTTGAGATCTGAGGTTTTAAAACGTTTCCTTCCTCTCTTTTTTTAGCTCTATTTTGACTCTTTCGTGAGCTGTCTTTCCTTTTCTAATTGGTTCAGATTTTGAGTTGATCAAAACCATATTTTTACATCTTTTGACTCAGAACTTGGAACAGATTTTGAGTCATTTTCTCTTTGGAAACCCAGGTTTAGATTTTAAGCATGTTTGAACCTTTAATTCCTATCCTAAACTATCTACTGATGAGCCAAGATTAAACAGTTTGGCCAATCGAATTCACTATTCTATCAGTAGAAAATTTAAAGCTAATTAGTCAAGATTAGGCTGTTTGAGTAACTAGAAGTGTGTTTTTTAGGAGTGGCATTTGGGCTTGCACACTTTCAGAATTTGTTTCTCTTTTTTGGTATGGGGCTATACCTTTCTTGTTTTTACAATATGCCCTCTTTTCTTTCCTTTATTTGTTTTTGTATTTTTGTTTTTTCCAATTTTGAATGCAATGTGTAGACTATGATATTTATAATGAAAAATAAAATTCTTTAAAACTTAAGACTCTTGGTAGAAGTAATGCTTGAGCATCCTTCCATTGACAGAACCTCCATATAAGTCTTCTTCATTCAATTCCTTCAGAAAAAATGCATTGTGACCCCTCTCAACATGAATAATATAGGGCCCTTTCCACAAGTTCTCAAGCTTGCCATGTTTTCCCTTCTCTTCTCTCCTTGAATTCCACTTAAGAACAACATTTCCAACTTGGAAATTGTTTGCCTTAGTCCTCTTATCAAATAGATTCTTTATATTTTCTTGGATTAACTGTGTTCTTCCATAAACTTCTTCTTTGGTTTGCTGCAAATGGATGGTTTGATTGGTTCTCCTCTACATATCATTCTCTTCAACCTGCAATTCTTGAAGGAGCTTCATGACTGGCACTCCCAACAAGGTGGGAAAAACTGCGTCCATGCCATAAACTAGCTGATAGGGGGACATGTTTATTGATTTCTTTGTAGTTAACCTATCAACCCATAAGGCATGAACCAGTTTACTGTGCCATGATTTCTAATTTTGTTCCAACAGCTTTTTAATGATATTGATGAGGCTCTTGTTGGAAGATTCAGCTAATCTATTTCCTTGGGGATAGTAAGCAGTGGAATGGCCCAAGGTTATGTGGTATTTGTAACAAAAGTCAACCATATTTTTAGATTTAAAAGCAGCAAAATTGTTTGTTATGATTTTTCTGGGACAACCAAATATGGATAGGATATTTGTTTCAAGAAAATTGATAATGACAGAGTCATTAGCATTTCTGGAGGGTACAACTTCTATCCACTTGGTAAAGAAGTCAGTGGCCGTGAGGATCCACTTATGTTGAGCTGAGGAGGATGGGTGGATTTCCCCAATGAAGTCCAACCCCCATTGTTGAAAAGGTGCCTCAACTTTGATAGGATGTAAGGGTAAGGGAAGGAGTTTTCTCTTGCCATCAGATATTTGACACTTATGGCAATACATGACCAACTTCTGAGTGTCTGGGAAAAGGGTAGGCCAATAGTAACCTGATCTAAGAATTTTGTTTGCTGTGGCCTTCCAGTGGAGGTGTCCTCCACATTCTCCGTGATGCAACTCATGCATGATTTTCCCCGCATCATCTTCAAGTAAAAATTTAAGTAAAATTCCAACAATATTTTTCCAATATAATACCCCATCTAGGATGCAAAAACTCAAAGCCTTTTGTTTCAAAAATCTAGCTTTAGTTTTAGATAAAGAAAGGGGGGCATTTAAATATAAAAGCACATAAATAATGTCAGCATACCAAGGAGAATTCAAAAATGTTTCTTCAATAAAAGGAGCAGTAGATTCTTCTATTTCTTCCAACAAATCTACCATATTCATGTCTAGTGCTTGGAAGTTAGACTCAGCCATAAGTTTTGCTAATCCTTGCCCTTTAACTAGTTTGGTGGGCCTGATTTCTAAGTCATACTCAAGAATAGTTGCAATCCATTTTCCCCTTTTTCCATCAGGGTCTTGACTTAGGATGTCCTTGAAAACACTATGTGGAACAAAAGCAATTATGTGAGAGTGTAAAATATAGACCCTAAATTATTCTAAAGCTTTCACTAATGCTAAGTCTTGTTTCTCCATGATATTATATTTGAGAGAATATCTTAAGGCCCTACTAAAGAAAGATATTGGTTGTTCCTACCCCAAAACATTCTTTTGAAGTAAAACTGCAGCTATTGTATGTTCAGATGTAAAAGTCTTTGGTAAAATTTGGACTAATCAGGATTGGTGTTTGAGTAAGAGCTTGTTTGACTAGTTCGAATGATTGTTTAGCTGGTAAAGTCCATTTTACACCGAAATTTTTCTTAAGCATGTTTGTAATGTTTTTTAATAGCTCAGCAAGATTAGGAATAAACCTCCTCAGAAAATTAATCTTTCCGATGAAAGATTGCAATTCTTTGAGGCTCCTTGGATGGATGATCTGAAATATGCCATCTATCCTTGTAGGGTCTATTTTGATTCCCTCTTCTGAAATTATATGGCCAAGAAGTTTACCTTCTTGGAGACCAAAGAGTTTCTTCCTGGGATTCAATGATAAGCCAAATTTCCTACACTTCTCAAAAACTTTTCTCAGGTGAATCAAATGTTCTTCATCAGTTTTTGAGAAAAAAGTTATGTCATCAAGGTAAATGATTATGAAATAGCCAATGTCTTCAGAAAAGGCTATGTCCATGGCCCTTTGGAAGGTGGCCCCTGCATTCATTAATCCGAAAGGAATTTTGACATACATAAAGGTGCCCCAAGGTGTGGTAAAAGCAGTTTTGATTTGATCACTTGGGAGCACTAACACCTGGTTGTAACCTGAGAACCCATCTAAGAGGGATATCCTTCTTGACCCAACTACCCTTTGAAGTATATGGTCCATCTTGGGCAAGGGGTAGTTGTCCTTTAAAGAGGCTCTATTTAAATTTCTGAAGTCAATACAGAGCTTGATTTCCCCTTTTTTCTTTCTAACAGAAACTAAGTTTGATACCCACTTTGAAAATCTAATGGGTACTATGATTCCAACATCATGCATTTTTTCAATCTCTGCCTTAAGTAGAGGTAGTAAGAGAGGATTTATTCTCCTTAGTTTTTGTTTGAAAGGCTTTTGATTTTCCTTGAGGGGAATCTAGTGTTGGATGATGCTGGTATCATATGATTTTAAGTATTTGTATCCCCAAGAAAAAACATCTTTAAACTCTTTGAATAACTCTATGTATTGCGATTTTATGTGAACTGGGAGAGTACTGGATAGTTTGATCATCTTGGGTTCTGCTAGACTACCTATGTTATGCTCTTCCACGTTGGTTTCCACAGGCTCCATTCTTGGTTCTTTGACTACATCGTTAAAATTGAAAAGGTGTTCCAAAGGTGTGAGACCTCTTGGCATTTGGTCATTTTTGCATTTTAAAACTTCCAAGTCTTCTTGGTCTGAACTGTCAGTTATTTCTGCTTCAAAAGGATTCTCATAATGATTTATATCAGCAGAATATGTCATTTCAAATTCTGGGATTTGTTCAATATACAAACAGTTTTCTTTATGGCTGGTTTCTGAAATTGGTATGCTGAAATCATTTTCTGATTTCAAGAAATCATCTATGTGTTTTTCAGATTCAAAAACTTGCCAGTGATCCTCGTTATCAGGCACAGTAGGCCTGTGTTTTACCTTTACACGGAGTTGTTCATTTATCTCAGGTATTTGGCAGTTGGTGGCATTGAAGGCGAGTTCATTTGCTAGATGATCCAGTGCTCTAGGGATGAAAATGAGTTCATATTTTTCAAAGGCTTTCAATAGATCAAGGGCAGCATTTCGATATTCCCTAAGCCTTGTATTTCTAGCTGAGTATTCACCTTTGATTTGTTTTATGATAAGTTCAGAATCCCCTAATATTGATATCTTCTGGGCTTCTAATTGTTTAAGCAATTGTAAGCCTAGGAGAAGGGCTTCATACTCAGCGATATTGTTAGTGCATGGGAAATCCAATTTGTATGAAAAAATTTGATTCATATTTTGGATCCAAACACCTGCCCCTACACTTGTTTTGTTACAAGATCCATCAAATTTTATTGTCCAAAGTAGATTTTCCTCATTTTCATTTTCTTGTGGCTGTTGATTGTCAATGTTTTGAATTTGATCAAAGGGAAGATTTAATTGTTTTGGTGAACTGATTGGGTGCATGTTTTCCTTATCTGGTTGGGTGATTTAATCTTCGTTACATAATATAAAGGAATCTAAACTTGATTGAATAGAGTAGATTAGAGTGTTGGTTTGTTTTTCTAGGTTACTCACCATGTACTTCATGTGAGATTCCCTGTATATTCTTATGTTTTGGTTGATAACAGGGATGGTGGCATAAGACATGTCCATTTGAAGGCTTCCCTGAAGTTTGGATCCCCAAGATCTTGATAAGAGCATGCCATACTTAGGGGGAATGTCAGCTACAACTATATCCATTACTAGACTCTTGGCAGGGATTTGAGCTAGATTAACACATAAATCTTTGATTAAACCCAAACATTTGACTCTGCTTGAGTCAAAGGAATACAAATATTTGTATGGTTTAGTAATCTCTAAGCCTAAGCTCTCCATTACCACCTTCGCCATTGGATTGTGTGAATCTCCTGAATCTAACATGGAATTGCGTAAATTTTTCTCGTGTATGTTCAAGCTAACATAGAAGGGAGGGACAGCCCCTTCTTGGTATTTTCCTTCAACTTCAGGACCAAACAACAACTCAGGTTTATTATCTGTCAAGTTCAAGGTGTCTGTATCACTTCCTAAGTTCAAAGCTTTCAAAACTTGGTTTTTGTACACTTCTTGGCTTACTAGTTCAGCTAGGGGAATGGAAATTTTTATCTTGGCAATCTCTCCCTTAAGGCTGAAAGGAATAATTGACTTGTTGATATTTACATCTGTCTTTTCAATTGAATTATTTTCAGCAAATTTGATTTGCTGAACCTTGTTTGGACTGGTGATTGGGATAGTTTTATTAGGACCACTAACTGAAGTGCTAGGGGTGCTCTGTTCAACATTTGGCTGGACACTTTTGTCTTTGTTTAAGTCTGGTTTCTTGGCCAAAATGTTGGTTTTCTCTGCTGTCTTTTTGGGCTGGTTTTCTACGTTTTTATTGATAGCAGTGCTAGAATTCTTATCCTTTGAATTATCTATGCTTCCCTTGCTCCTAAGATCATACTGTTTGTGTACCTCCATGATTGCATTTTCAAAACCCAATCTATAGTCATCAAAATCTTCATAGGTGTTTGTATTTTGATCATAAGAAAAGAAACCTTGTTCTTCCTTAGTGAGGAAAACATCGTCCCCACTGTCTGATCCAATCAAGTTTACCTGAGATTCTTCCAACCTTTCCAAATCCCTATCTTCCTCATATTGATCTACATATTTTTGTTGGAAGGGAGGTCTAATCTGTTGGTCGCTTTCCTTTTGCTTGTCTTGATTGTTTTATCTTCTATAATTTTGATTTCTATTTCTGTTTTGAGGTTCTCTTGGTGGCAGTATCTCATTTAAATTGATCTTTTCAAGCATCCTCTCCATCACCTTTACTAGGTTTTCAATTTTTGTGTCAGAAGCTGAGGTTGAGGGTAGTAGGTCATCATTATAAGTTACCCTCTTCTCTAATCTCAACCTATTTATTTTCTCGATTATGTTTGATTCTACACTCAAAGCTCCTTTCTGCATGTATTCCAAGGTTAAGTAATCTCTCCCTCTTAATTCATAAGTCATTTCAGGATCAAGGCCTTCGGGATATCTTACCAAGGCCATGCCTTGGGGAGGTTTCATGTGAGGTGGGAGAGAATTGTAAACGCTATTGAACCTAGTGGAGTAATCATGGACACTCTCCCCTTTATTTATCTTGAGGCATCTATACTCTGCTAGTATTTGGAGAGGGTTCCTTTTGAGTTCTCATTTGTTGATAAATGTTTGATGCAAGGCAGGGAGATCATTTATGCTGTTAGGAGGTAAGTTTTTGAACCATTTATTTACTTCTCCTCCTAAAATTTGGGCGAAGATCCTCATCTTCACAGTTTCTTCTTCTATCTCCATGTAATCAAATGCATCTTCCATCCTATCTACATGATGTTGGGATGTTGTATACTCTTTTCTAGTGAAGTGAGGGATTTTAGATTGGTAATCATTTGGTAAGGGAAGTAGAGGTTGTGGTAACACTAATGGGGCATACCATGTTGCCATGGCTGGAAATAAGGGTGGATTTACAAGAGGTGGATTTACAAGAGGCGGATTTACAAGAGTAAAAGTGGGCTGAACAGGAGTGTTTTGAACAGTGGTAGTATGAATTGGAGTGGAAGAAATACTTGGGCCAACAAACTAATTTTGAGCAGAATTGTTATGGAAAAGACTAAAGTGATGAAGAAGCTAGGAATCAGGAGGAGTAGAAGGTGAGGCTTCTTTACTAAAGCTCTATTGCAAATCTGCAAAGTTAAGATCAGTCTCATTTAAATCACCTTGAGATATAGTTCTAAAGATGTTCTGTGTATGATGTAAATCAAAGTGTGAATGCTCTAGGACAACAAGGTTTTTAGGGACGGAAATTGTTCTTAAGAGGCTCCTTTTAGCAGCTGATTTTCCTGAGTCAGAAGTCTACCACAGAATTCTCTCAGGATTGTCAACGATTAAAGGAGGATTTGGTTTTGGATGAGATCTAGTTTTGATCCTATGTGAAGCCAGACTGATCTTCAAAAAATGAGAGAGGTTTAGGTTTTAAGGGCCGTTTTTTGGAATTTTTACCTCTCACGATGTCTTATATAGTAAGGGACTAGGCTCCTAAACTTCTTCAAAGTTGGTTAACACAGTCCTAAAGAGACCTGGTAACCTAGATGAGTAATAGGCCTACTAGGGCTAGTGGAGTCACCAGGTGGAAACTTTTTAGCTTTTATGAAGGTAAGATATTGGATGGTTCCACCACCATGTTTATTTGTGAAGCCAAACTGAAATGTTTTTTGGGTTTTTCTGAGTTATTCTGGTTTTATAGGTTATGAGAGTGTGCTAAATCTAACCTAACACTTAGCTAGGGTGTCAAATCATACAGAGTTCACTCTTATGGCTTGGTAACTGAATCCTTCAAGGTTTGATAAGGCTTTATGAGAATCCTAAGGGTTACTTACACTGATTCAAAAGGTCCTATCATGATTACCATTGATTGGTAGTGCTTGAGGGAGGTTAATCATGTTATACTAGACAGTGAGTGTTTCTTTTTGAAGATTTTACTGAATGTCCCACCGTGATCACCATTACGTTGGTGTCCCGTGTTTTGATAGTTTGGAAAATCAAAAGACAAGGCAACATCAGAACCAATCTTTAGAGTCCCAAGATCTAGTGCTCCTGTTCTAAGAGAGGGATCTCTTGAATGTTTGTTTGCAAAGGTTTATCTTGTGTGCTTAGAGTATGGATTTTAGACTAGTTATTAAGTGCAGGTGTTTGTTTGTTTGTTTCGTCGGATTGATACAGCAGAACGTGAAAGACCTAGGAAAGATATATAGAATGGAGGAACATCTGTTTCATTGGGCAATGGAGAAAAAAAGAGTTCATAACATACTTATCAATGGATATGGGATATCAGAGGGCAAATCTAACTTGGCCACAGGATCCTTTGGTTTTTGGAATGATATGGACATCAATGATTTGAAAAGAGAAGTTTAATTCTCAACAAAGGGAATTTGAAAACACAATTTGAACAATAAAGAGATTTTTGATAGACAGGGATAACCATGAATTCTACAAATCACACCTTTAAGCAAACAATTATTTCAAAACAACTTTTAAAATGAAATCTAAGATTCGGGGAACACCCTATTTCCTCAAAGATTTTATTTCAAATGACTTAGAAAACATAAAAGATTCACTGATAACTACAGTCATAGAAGAGGGAACACCTAACACATCTATGATTACAACTAAAAAGACCTTTAAGGCAATTGTTTAATTAAGGACAAAGGGCAAGATCAGAATAGACCTCCTTGACTCACTGTAAATAGAAAAATACAAAGGGAGACTTCCATAACAATTTTAAAGTGGCAGCAGACAAGCAAGGAGAACCATAAACCATGCTGAAACCAACTATTCGAACTATTAAGGAAATAAACAAGCATGAAGACTAAAGAGAGAGATTAAAGACTCTAAAATACTTCAGCAGAAGAAAACATGAAACAGTGAAGGATGAACAGGTCTAAGGTGCTTCTAGGAGTCATTTCTTAGCCTAAAAATTTCAAACTACTGTAGTAAGAAATCATGGAACATAATGAAAATAGGAGAAAACATTAAACAGTTTAGAATAATTCACCAACAACCAAGCTCATGGATCCAATAATAGAGCCTTCACAGTAACAAGCATGCAACAACATCATCAGGGCGTCCAAGACTTCAATTTCTTCTTCAACTTCAACAGACTATGTATTATTTCAGAGAGTTCCAATATTACAACTAGTGATCAACCAACCCCTCACTCATCTTCTTCAGAAGTATATATAGAAGAATGAGGAGGTGAGATCTGATAAAATATCTCAAAAAATATTTAATACATACTTAAATGGCTTCTTGGTCTTTGGGGGCTCAATGAAGCAACTTACATAGGTGTCCTCTGTATAAAATAATTTACATTAACTATTAGGTTTGCTGGAAAGAATTTGTTGACTTCAAGGCTCCTCTTCATCCTTGTAATAAATTCTGCTGACAGCTACAATAAGTTCCTTTGGTTGAAATAACTATTCAGCTGTATTGATGCAAAATATCTCTGAGTCTGGTAATAACTTCGACTTTCCTTTGATTTCTTTGAGGCTGTAGGTGGCTCTGTGACAGCTGGGGAATTTTAATTAGCCCCTGATGTGGCATCGTATGCTTTTTGTCTGATAAGAAACTTATGATTTTCTTTAAATTGTGTTTCAAGCTTCTGATAATCCATTTTTAGCTGTAATCCCTATAGATCTGTCTTTAATTTTCTGTCCTGATATATTTTGTCTTCGACACTGATACTTCTTTGACTGTGCTTGTTTTACTATGTTTTTTGCTGGTGTGCCGGGTTGAGCAGGGATGATATGGCATCAATGCCTCGTGAATCGCTGATGAAGCGTGAATTTAAAACCCTGCGAAGGATTTTATATGATGAATCGAAGGCGGGAGGATCGTCACCCTCCGCCTTCAAATTTTATTCAGACATAGCGGAAAAACCATAAAACCCTGCAAAAATACAAACAACTATTTATAAAATCCTGCATGTATAGGTTAAATGCTTCAGAAGGCACGTGGAGGAAGCGTGGCCGTTGGCTGGAATCATCCAACGGTCGAGATTCATTAGAGGAATTCAAAGGGAAGGCAGAAAAAGAAATTGAATTGGAGTCGTCGATCACGCAGAGATCGACGGTCGAGAGCGGAGGCGAAAAGTCAAAGCAGAGGAATCAGGGCGATGAATTATGGGCCGTCGATCTGCAGATCAGATCGACGACAGAGATGTTTCAATGACTGTACTGTATCCTGGTTAACTGTCGGGCTTCTTCAGTGAGCGTTCACCGTCCGATGAGCGGCCTCAGATCGGACGGTGGACGTCAATATCGCGCCGAGTCCACGTCCAATCTTTAACGCACGATGGACGGCATTTTTATGAATAGTGCCTTGGCCATGCATCAAGTGGTGTATGGAATCACTGAAAAATAAAAAATACCACCCTGCTCTTAAAAGCAGTGCGATGGATAATGCACGATTTTGCAGCGGTGAGCGGATGGCGGGGACCACTAGGGTGAGAGATTTCGCGCCGTCGATCTGTGGATCAGATTGACGGTGGAGATCGCCTTGAACTTTGGATCATCGGAAAAATATAATATAATAAAAAGCCGATAGATTTAATATATAACCAAAGGTTTAAA